>PVIY010004991.1:0-55392 GCA_004026745.1 Myrmecophaga tridactyla
CCCAGGATGGTGGCTTTCTTTTTTGTGACTTCAGCTCCAGATTTTGGCCCATACCCATTATGTGAAAGTGAACTGAAACTAGAAGAGCCCAAGAGGAACAATAAGAACAGAGACAGTGGTAGTAGAGAGAGGGGTTCAAGAGGAGACGAACATGAATGGAAACAGAGGAGGAAAAGCCAAAAGATATTCTTGAGGGAAGGGGGTGGATAGATGCACACAGAGGGGACAGGGCTGGAAGAACATGATACACAGAGGGAAATGTGACTGGAAAAGAAGGGGTGATGATGGGGTCACCAGCAGATCCCACAGGTTCCTACATGTCTTAAGCCTTTCTGTTAGCCAGCAGATTCCCTTGATGGCTTCTTCTGACCCTTCAAACCACTTTGAAGTCATGGGGGAGGGAGAAGTCTAGGGGGCAATGGTGGGGCCATTGGTGCCGAAAGGGCTGGGAAGGAGGGGAATGGTGATGACCTGATGATTTGAGTTCACTTTGGGGGTGCTCAGGGAGCACAGCTTTCCTTCCACCTGAACACCCTGACACTGTCCCATTATACCACCTTCTAGATTGGGCTGTACCTTCCTAGGGTCACCTGCTCTTACTCTGTCCCATTCCCTACACTACTGACCTTGTCATTTGACTTGAGCACTCTGGTCTTCATTCCCCGTCTCCTAAGGAGTGGCCATGGGGCTCCCCTCACATACTCATGATCTGCCCTTGGGCATGACATTTGACAATCAAATAATGCTCATTTTGATTCCAAAGGAAGCTCCAAGGCAAAATGACCTGGAGCCTTTGGCTTCCCCTAAAGGCCGAGAAGACTCTAGCTGTGGACTGCTCTGAGTCTGGAATGGTCTTTCTGGAACGGCTGGAAGCAGGAAGCCATTTGTGGGGTTGGGGTATTTTTACCTCCATTTCCCCTCACTAGTCTTTGGAATGTCAACACAGGGCCTGTGCAGAGGCCAGTGATCAGAAACTGTTGGCTTCTACAGAGAGAAGACAAAGCCAGCTGAGATTGGCCTGAGAAAGGGAGACAAGGTTAGCAGGAGGGAAGGGAAAGGGGCAACCACACTTGGAGGGAAAAGCTACTTTTTTATAGGTAACTATGAGTAGTGGTAGATAATTCTAGGGGAGAATAATGGAGAGGGCAAAAATGCTTGAAGTTGCTTAACAGAAGACCCAAAGTGGAAGAGTGGAAAACAGAAAATCCTGGAAATGGATCTGCTTCTGGGGGTGGGTAGGGTGGGATGGAGATACATGTATGCCCAACCTTGCAGTTACACTCTGATGGTGGCTCCTATGGGGGAGGACAAATGGAAGCAGTTTGTGTAAAGAGGTACCCTTACATTTTCCTGTCTGTCCTCATGGTGCTCTTCAATTTATTTCTCCTGTGTGCACACTGGTGGACTTTCTGTGTTGACAGCTCTCAGATAGCTTCACAAACCATGCTGGTTGTTTCTCTCAAGATCTTCAAGACTGGACCATGAAGTGGAAATGTGGAGTGATCAGGGTTCCTTCACTGCTTCTTGCCTGGCCACCCTCCCCACACCCCTGCCCCTACACCGGGTTTGACGTTGGTCAAGGCCGATTTCCAAGATGGGCTTAGCTCGTTCCTGATCTCTGCTTCCTGCTGAAACCATCAGGCCAATGGTTGCTTGGAAACCACTCTGGTTTCTAACAGACCCAAACCTCTTTACCTGCATTTTACTCACCACACATAGGAAGAGCCCACAGATGATGATACTGCACCCTCCATGGTGGTCTAAAATTTTAGTAAGAAATGCCATGGGTGGGCCTTCTGCTGAGGGCAGAGGAGCTGAAGATGAACCCATGGGGAAAGTGGGGCTCGGCCCTCTGATACTGACTTCCAACGTGGCCCCATAGGTGCCTCAAAAACTCATCATGGTACTCTCATGCCCTCAGTATGTACTTTCACCTTTTAAAAATCTCCTGGAGAAACTACCTAAGGTGAAAAGAAAATGCTTTCTTCAATAGGTCCCTACAGCCCCGAAGATATTCTGGCCCCAAAATTGCAGGGTTTCATAAACTAAGTCATGGCCTCTGCTACACACAGCTCATCTCAGCCCTCTTCCTTTTAGAAACACTTGAACTTTTCAGCACCCTTCTCTGGACTAGAAGAAGCCTTTTCATATCTTTCTTGAGGTGGAGTGAACAGAACACCAGGTGTTTTCAGGTGTGGAAATACCTGGTTTGGGGTCAGGGTCAAGGTCAGATGGGCTTCTAGTTTACTTCTGGTGGGCACTGCCACCCTCTTCCTGGCCTCACGTGCTCAGGCACTCCTAGATCCTTGTCCTTCCTCAAAAGTCTACTTGTGGCCACACTTCTCCCACATGCGCCATCTTAGTCTACCCCAGAGGTCAAAATTGTGACTTCCCTAGGCCCAAACTGTGGCTTCTGCAGCCTCTCCCCAATGTGATTGAGAATTTAGCTGCCCAGAGTTGGGTGTCATTATTCTCTGTGCATCCCCTTTCCCCATAAAACTAGTAGCATTAAATAAGACAGGTTCCTTAGACCATCCTACTGCTGATTGGTCTACATTCAGAAACGTTGGCATTCGGCTCTGCTTTTGAATTTTGCTTTTAATGATCCATTGCTCTTATCCATAAGAATTTTGGACACCTCTTCTTTCTGTCTCAGATTTCCTCCTCCTTAAAATCCAACCCCAGGCACCTGCCAATTTCACCTCTTCCCTGCTGCCTGCCTCTGCCAGCTTTCTCTTTTGGGCAGCACTTTTCCAAACAGGTTGGGGCCCATGTTTAGGAAGGTAAACTTAGGCTAGTTTTATCCTGCCTAGCTGTCACCATGCACAGCCATCATCACACAGATCTGTCTAAGCAAGGGTCTGATCAGTGATTGCTCCAGACCATACCAAAGAAGGACGAATAAGGAGAAGGTACGAAGGCTCCAAGCAAGTCCCTTGGTCCTCCCGGCTTTACTTCCTGGTGTCTTTGGCAGTGGCAATGTCAGTGGCAGTCCCCTGTCTTCCTTTTGTGTCTGGGGTGGAACTGACCAAGTCACCCCATCCCCGCTCCTTCTCACATTCTTCTCCAGGGCCTGTTCCCAGCTGGGTCCCGGGGTCCACTATGAGCCTCTCCTGAAACATTCTCCAGTTCTGTCCACCCTGCTCTGGGCTGCAGGGGGCTGACCTGAATGGCTACATTGGCATCTTCTGGTTGGACTGAGATCAGGAGGAGAATGAAGTTGGAATGAGATGTATCTCCAGGTGTCTCCCTGCTGGGTGGCAGGGATTGGCTGCATCTCTCAATGGAAAGACACCCCTCTGTCCCGTCTGCCCTCTCCAGACAGCTGCCCTCTCTGGGTCTCAAGCTGTGTGTGCTTCCTGCTTTTAGGTCTTCTATTTCTTACTGCAGCATGTCCTAAATCCTACTGTGGTAAATAGTCAGATCACTGAGCTTTGCTCAAAGGACCCCAGGCAGCCCAGCTTTTATTCCTGCTGTCTCCTGGGCTAATTCCTTCTCTCCAGTGTGTTTTCTCCACTTTTAAAACCACTGTTTCTTTTTGATAAAAACAGAAATCTCACACTCTGCCAGAAATTCTGATGCACCTCTTGGGCAGTGTGGCAGGTGCCGGGTTCTGACTGGGCCCCGAGATGCTCAGGAGGGACAAAGTGGCAGCTATCGACCCACCTGTGAGGTTTGGCTGAGCTCTGCATTCTGTAGCTTGCATTGCAAAAAACCCTGTCAGTTTGTTTCCTAAATGGAAAATTATGATATACTTTTATTCAAAGGGCATCCCCTGGAGATTCTGAGGCTCCTTTGGGACCTGTGACTGGAATGGCAAGACAGGAGGCCTGAATTCAAATGGAAGGGGGAGGCTGGGACTGGGGCTGGGAGGGGTGGAAGTTCTGCCATTGGGTGTTGATGAGAGGAGAGTGGGGAAAAGAAAGATACTCATCGAGACCTTTAGGGAATTTCAAGCGCAGGCACAGGAAGAGAACCAGTGGGGGTAGAGGAAGAAAAGGCCAGGCTGGTGGGGGAATGGGGAGGAAAGTGGGGAAAACTGCTGTCCTGGAAGTCAAGGGGAGAGCCTCACCCTAACCCTAACCCTCAAGGAGAGAGCATGGGGACAATGTCACATGCTGCCTGGAGGTTAAGTTTAAAAAGGTCTGGCTGGTACCCTGTGGACTTAGTGAGGCTGGCAGTGAGCCTGGAGGCACAGATGCTAAAGCCAGGCCTGGGAAGGGAAGGAAGGGGCAGATCCCTCAGCGGGAGAGGCCCAGGATTTCTGGATGGAGGGGGAGGGTGATGACAGCTCTCCTCACCCCTCCAGCACCGCCTCCCCGCGGGGTGGCAGAGATTGGCTGCATCTCTCAATGGAAAGACACCCCTCTGGCCGGTCTGCCCCCTCCAGACAGCTGCCCTCTCTGGGTCTCAAGCTGTGTGTGCTTCCAGCTTTTAGGTCTTCTATTTCTTACTGCAGCATGTCCTAAATCCTACCATGGTAAATAGTCAGATCACTGACGAGGCCTGTTTGGCCGCAGGCTTTGTGGAAGTGCTTAGGGAACTGTGTGTTTGTGGAGCTTGGGTAGTGGGTGTGTGGGAGGGGCCAGCAGAGGAGCGGCCTCCGGGCTTTCACTTTTCTCAGTGGAATAGCTGCTGAGGACATTGTCAGAGGTTTCTGTTAGAGACTGAGAAGGCTGGTGTAGGCTTGCAAGAGATGAAGCTGCTGAGCGAGGGCCGCAGGCACAGCCTGAAAGGAAAGCAGAGATTCCTGGGGCCGCCCGCTGCGCACGCTGTTTGGCTGCAGGCTTTGTGGAAGTGCTTAGGGACCTGTGTGTTTGTGGGGCTTGTTCCCGGACTTGAGGTTTGTAAGGAGGCCTAGATATATGGGCCAGGGCCCAAAGGGTGTGGGTGAGAGGGAGGGCGTGAAGGGCCTGGGTATATTGGGATCTGGAGCTCTCCAGGAGATTGAAAAGTGGGAACATTTGTACACTACTATTTGATTATCTTTGTAACTAGAAAGCCAATCAAAAAGAAAGTCAGACTGCCCATCAACAGTATAATGGATAAATAAATGTTGTTATATTCTCAGCATGGAATACTATACAGTTCTATGCAATGGCACAGATACTTCTTGAAAGCACATAATTGTTGAGCAAAAAGACCAGATATAAAAGATTAGATCCTGCTTGAAATCATCTGGGTAAAGTTCAAAAAACAGGCAAAAGTAAAGCATGGGTTGAGCTTTCAGGCTGGTGATCACTCTCATGGGAGGACACAAGGGGGAGGACGTCTCCTGTGGGGCTGGGACTCTTATTTGTCGATCAAAGTATGCTGGGTTACGTGGGTGTCTTCAGTTGGTGAAATGCATTGGCTGGTATGTTTATGGCACATGCATTTTTCTGTGTGTTTGTTCTACCACAAAGAAAAGGTTACTTAAAAAACAGCAACAACAACAACTGTCTAACACGAAGCAATTCCGTTGGGCTTTGAGGTCAGTTGCCTCTGAGGGCACTTCCAACAGATGTTGGACCTTCTCCCTTCCAGCTGGAAGGGGCAGCCGTGGAGTTGCCCCAGCCCTACCCCCCACCCCACCCCAATCCTCCCCTCTGCCCTCCAGCCATGGCGAACGATGCTCCTGAAAGTTCAACCACATACTAAAGGCCATGCTTCCCTCGGGAATCCTTCAGGCCTTGGGACCCGCTAGTTTCCCTATGGCCAGACCTACACATGGGGCTCTACAAGTTGTGCCCTGCACAAGGATGTTCCCCCAAGAGACAGAAATCTGGCCACACTCAGGGGGCCAAGCAGGCACCTGCTGCCCTGAATCTATCTAAAAGGGGGTACCTTTTCTAATGTGCCCAAAGATGCCCAATATTTCTGCAATAGAGCTGTTAGGGGTTGCTGGGTAAACATCCTAGAGATCTTATGATGTTTGGGCCAGAAAAAAAGGGGCTTGAGGATTTAACAATAGGTAACGTTACACTATCAGTGGTAATAGTCCCTGGATGGGTATAGCACCTTTTATTTTCCAAAGCACTGTGTCTATATTAATTATCTCCAGCCAAGGCTTTGCTCAAGTTTTGGTGTGAAAGCTTAGAAAGAAGCATCTCTCCTGACCACGGTTCCTGCAGTTCCCCCAGAGCTATCTTCAGGCAGCCATGCGAGGGGACCAGTTTAGATCATTTGGTCAACAGTCCTTCTTCCCCGCTTCTGTGTGTCTATCAGCAGACCGGGTGGTTATCTGTGAGGTTGCAAAATGCATATGCTTGTGGTTCTGTGCATCCTGCCCTCATTCTATCATTAATGGAAGCCTTCTGCAGCTCCAAGGATTCTGCTGGTGTTCGTGAAGAAGCTGCTGGGTGGATGTGCATGGGCGAGTCTCCCTGGCTGCCCAGCCTTCTCTCAAAGGCAGCAGGCTTTCCGAAGCTCACAGTGGCCTCTGTGACTTTGCATTTAGCTGCCCATGGCCTGCGGTTAGGGGCCTAATCTTTTTGTTTTGCAGAACACATTTTCCCTGTTTTCTGATATTCTCTGAAGCTTTCTGTGGGTTTTTTGCTCTTTAAACCATTTCCTTTTGATTTTTGTTTCCCTAATTAATGGCCACATTTCATCATAGCTCCTTTGCCTGAAATTGAGCGCTTGAGAGGTGAAAAATCGGGGGCCTTCCCTCTGCATCCCGAGCGTTAAATGTTTATTGTGTGGGCATTAAAGATTCTCTGTGCTGCCCCAGTTGAGCCCTCCTATTCCAGTGTCTGTTCACTTTTGAGAACAAATGGAGCCTATTTCCTCTGCATATGGATTGAAAAATCTGTATTGGAGGAAGCAGTCATTTATCTTAACCAAGCCGTGCCTCAGTGTCTTCTCCCGCTGAGACATTCAGCAATCTGAGAGCCGAGAGAGGGAGCGTTATCGTGAGTAGAGAAATGGCAAGCTGACGGGGATGACATACTGAGCTCATCATCCAGAAAAGTGGTTCGTTTGGAGAAGATAAAGTTCTAGGAAGCTCTGAAGACACTTCAGGGCAATTAGTAAAATGAAATTTAGTTTGTGAAAACAAGTCCACGTTAGTTATGACTGCTTATCTGTGTCCAGTAGGATTGTTTATTTAGCCCCCATATGGAAGGCAGCCCCCTCCTTTTTTCTTTCTTCCTGTAGAATTTCTAGTCTGTCACAGCTGCGTGCCAAGTCAGTGGCCTTTCACCTGGCCTCCTCCACCTACTCCTGGAAAGCCTCGGCACCAGCCATCGCAAGTTGTCCTTTCTAATTTCTAGACTTGGGGTATGCATGTGCAAACAGTGACAGACTTTGTCTTGCTTCTCTGTCACTTCCTAGGCCTGTCAGTTGTCAGATTACATGGGTAAATTTCTCTATCACCCCTATTTTCTTCAAACTCCTTTACCTTTTCCTCTGACCACTGTCTCAGGGTTCGTGTCAATCAGAATCTCATCCAGGTTGACAGCAATTGGAATCTTCTCCCAGTTGAGAAATGACTCCGATTCCATTTGTGTCTCGCTTGCAGCAACTTCGATCTCTGCATCCAGAGCATGCAATGAGTCTGTGAGGCATTGCAGGGCCTCGGGTCACACAGCAGAGCCGAGGATTTGAGATGAGCAGGAGGGCTGTGGGACGAAAGTGCCGAGGTTACTACGTTTACCTGGCAGGCAGCATGTGGGAGGACCACGAGGAAATGGCCAGGACACCAGCCTGGAAAGGCCGGGGGCTTGGGGGCAATGCAGGCACTGCTATGTGGGGTCAATCTGGAGGTTGGAATTTCCAGAACCCAGGAGCAAGTTAATAAGGGGACTAGGAAGATGGGGAGGATGAAGCAGAGAGAAAGGCAACAAACTGAAGCCAACCGTCAAGATGTGAAGAGAGTGGGGAGAGCATGTGGAGAGCGAGCTGGGGCAGGAAGGAGGGTCATTGGAGGGACAGTCCTGTCTGGGGAAGCGGGGAGGGAAGGCATTCCAGGGCATGGGAGTGGAGAAGGGGTTTTGGATAATAACCAACTCTTGGGTCATGTCGCTCAGGTGATTGCAATCTGATGGGAACCTTCCTTCTGCAGCTGTTCTTTTGCTGCTCAGTGGGCTTGGACCTCCTTTGGGGCTTGTCATTTTCTGAAGATATGTCTTGAGCTTCTAGAACTGGCCCTGCCACAGATGGGGACTCAATGGGTATTTGTTGAATGGATGAATGGGTGGATGACAACAGACTGAAAAAACATCAGGACTCAGGTG
This sequence comes from Myrmecophaga tridactyla, assembly GCA_004026745.1. Lineage (NCBI taxonomy): Eukaryota > Metazoa > Chordata > Mammalia > Pilosa > Myrmecophagidae > Myrmecophaga > Myrmecophaga tridactyla. Next base: position 8,217 of record PVIY010004991.1, read on the forward strand.
GGATGGGGATCATATCAGACCTCCTTGGCTCTCATCCTAGGACCCCCCCTCTCCGGGTGAGCTGCCTGGTTGGGGAGAGGGGCCTGCTGGGCACTGGGGAAGGATGCATCCTGGGCCTGAGGCTGGCCAGTGTTAGCTCCCTGACAGATGGCATGCTCAAAGATTTGTGGAGCAGGGCGCAACCCCAGTTTGGTTTGAGCCTGAACTCCTGGAGGCAGGGAAAGCAAGGAAGAAAATTGTGTCCTGCTCCTTTCCTAGTTGTGAGGATTACTCTTAGGCCAGACAGTGGAGAGGGGCCTCTGAGGGCAGGGGGGAGGGAGAAACATGGCCCTGGGCAGTCTGATAGAGTGGGAAGTGTGGCGCTGTGCACAGTCCTTGTGAGGCAGTGGCCGGCCCCGTGACGGCAATGGGAAGGGCAGCGTGCCCAAAGTTAGGGTTTTGTGTTAAGGGCCAGAATAGGCAGGGCCATCCTCAGTTTGCCCTCATTGTCCCTGAGCATTTTGGATGGAGGCTTTACCTTGGATCCCTGTTCCAGCTCCATTTTCTTCTAGCTAACCACCCTGTTGCTACCCCATCTAAGCCTCCAACACAGCGGACACAATAAGAAGTCAAAATTAGAGAAGCCATCTTGAGATTTCCCCATGGCCCATGAGCTTCCACCACCTCAACAGTCCAGGAAATAGCAGACATTGGAGGAAGAGGGGAGGGCAGGGAAGCTCAGGATGAACTTAACTTCGCCTTGAAGGTGGAGTTCTAGAATAGGTTGATGATACCTTTTCCTCTCTTCTAAGGGCTTCCTTCCTTCTCTCTATAGTTGCTAGGGAGCTCAAATTTTTCACTTTTAAAAGAGAAAATATCTGAGTTTTGGAAAGAAGAACCTCCAGCTGCACTAGTCTAGACGAGGTATTTGGGGTTGGACCCTTCTCATAACACATGTGTCTACTGGGATAACCCTGAACAAAATTTCAGAAGAAGAGAAAGGATGGGGGGAGTGGGTTGGAGAGAAAGATTGCCCTTGACCCCATCTCTGCATCTTCTTTGCCTTGGCCAGGTCTCACACCTCTGATGGAAAGGCTGTCAGCATCCTATCAAATCCCCAATTCCCCATTCAAGTCTGAGTCTTGGGGAGCTTCTGGGGCTTGGTGTCTGGGCTCAGAAGAAACAGAAAGTGAGCCATGGCTTTGGACGCACCACCCTGGCCCACTGGGCATTGATGCAGTGAGCTTCTGCAGCCTCCCACTCTGCTGGCCCCACAGAGCAAGGTGCCCATTGGGCTTTTTCTCTTCAAGGACCCATGTCCTCCAGACCTGCCCTTGTGTCACCCTCAACTCCCCACCATTTGTTTCCTGCTCCTGTCCCCGGTCCCCTGTCCCCCTATCTTTGGGACTCTTTCCAGTTAAGCCTCAGGCCTGCCTCCTGGTCTTGGGTCCCTTTCTTCCTCAGGGTCTCAGGGACTCAGCCTACTCTTCTCTTCACAGTGGCAACCACCCTCCCTGCTGCCCGAGTTTCCTCTCCCCACTCTACAGCTCTCCACTTTCTGTCAAACTCATGGTCAAGCATGGAGATCCTGTCCATTTTAGATGCTTCTCTATTAAGATCAATAAGGTAAAAAATAATACAAAGATGTTCAGGAGGTTCAAGTAATCTAAAAAATGATCATGAAGCATTTGTCCATGACCAACCAGAAAGATCGCTGGATAAGAAGGGCCTCTTTCTCTAGTTGAGTTTTTCAGGCTCTGCCTTAGCTTTTTTTTTTTTTTTCAAAGCTTAACAGGTTTATTGAAAGTGAGGGAGCAGGAAGATGGTATGTGGGACAGCGAAAGAGAGAAAGCAGGTGGAAGCCTGAAAATGGCTCCTGCCTGGGGAGCCAATGAAAGGAAAGAGAAAATGGCTCCCTCTGCCTTAACTTTTGTACCTCTTTGGGTTTTCTTTCCTGAAGACCAGCTTAGGAATAATTTGTCCACATACAATGTGGGTTCACAGGCTTCAGGGGCCAGGCAAAGGGCCAGAATCAGCCAATCCGAGCAGCACAGAAAGACCCCATTGAAAATGAGACAAGCAGTTGTAGATGGTGGGAGCTGAGGCAGAGAGCCTCTAGATCAATGAAAGCAGTGTCAAGTCCACCCATGAGTCACTGCGTCTCCCTGGCAGCCCCAGGGTCAACACAGGTTCTGGCAGACCTGGAGAAGGGTCTTATACAGCCCTCAGTGTGTGGCACGGGTGGGAGGGGGCTGTTGATCAGGCAGGCATGCCCACACCAAAGGCCTTCAAAGATAAGACCCCCTTTGGGGACCCATCATTCCTGACGGTCTGGTTTGTAAGTGCTCCTAGGTGAGGCTAATGGTATCCGAGCTGGGTTATCTGGCTGCAAACATTTTGGGGGTGCCATTTTTGTAAGGAGAAGGGTTTTCTGCTGTGTGACATTAATGCAGTTCTGGTTTCTGGGGTACTTAGGCTTAGGAAATCAGAGCAAGTAAAGTTAAGGGGATGAAGCAAGAAGGGCTAGCTCAAAATAACCACTAAAGCAGAAATCTCAGGACACTGACAGTGGGAAAGATGGAGGAGAAACAACAAAGGGAATTCGGGGCTCTGTTAGCAGAATGGGGCAGTAGGGAGGGTGAGAATTAGATTGGGGCCAGGGAGGGGTCTATAAAGCACCATCCTTGGTTGAAGAGCTTGGAGATATGTAGGAGCTGGTGGTTGGGCCGTGAGTCAGGACTGTCCATGGGGCCAGAGCCCTCTGGGGCACTGCATCCTTGCCTTATCTTGAACTGGATGGCCAGAGACTCCTTGGCCTCTACAGAGAACTTGCGTTCTGCTAACCTCAACTTCTTGGAAGAGATATACATAAGAGCAGGAACGGAGGTAGTTTTGGGGTGGGACAGGGCTTCGGAATCCTCATGGGAGAGGGTGACATCAGCAATCAACCATGCCATATTAGCCAGTTTCTGGGTCAAAAGGCCATCTGGGAGCAAGGGAGCAATTCCAGCAATAAAACCCAGATAGAGAGGGGGCTCAACATTATGTATGGCTAAGTTTGGCATATGGAAGAATTCCAATTTATCCTAGAAAGAATGAAACAGGCAGCAGAGGTCATCGCCAGCTTCTGATTCTGTAGCAGTGCATTAAACCCAATTCCAGAAGGGAGCAAACTAGGCTTTCTTTTTGAAAGAAGAGGGTCTAAATTCTTTAATCATATCTTTAATAGTATGTTGAGAGCCAAGCTTGGTAAGCTAGTTGGACTATGGAATTTTTCCTTAAGTGAGGTCCAGGTAGGAAAAGGAGGGGCAGAGCTGGCATTGCTTGCACCGGGGGATTCTGGGAAGGAGGCAAGAGAAAGAGAACAGCCCCTACCCCTGCTCCTACTGGGTTTCAGCTCGGTAATAGGAAGAGCATTCTGAGCTAAGTGAGATCAAAACAGGTGGTGCTGTCCCGTGACCACCTGGCACAGACCTGTCCCTTGGCCACTCTGTGTGGGCAGGCAGAGGGGTTTGCTCAGTCTTAGTTTTCTTGACCTGCCCTAGTAGCCGCATGCTGTAGGCAGGGCCAGAAGAGGCCAGCCATTTAGCTGTGGCACATGCTCAGTGGTGGTAGTGGTGGTGTCAGTCCAGCAAGGGGCTGCAGTGTGGACCATAGGGCTGAACCGTGGGGAGGCTACAGCAGGCTCAGAGTGCCAGCAGGGGTGCTGCTGGAGCCAACAGAGGAAGCCCTGACCCTGTACCCAGGTGGGCAAAAAGCCCCCACCCTGGAAACACGAGCTGGCCACATCTGAGGTTGAATGGAACTAAACCTTAAGTCAGATGGGGCATTTGGGTAGGGTTGGTTGGTTGTTTTGGTTAAAGACTAAATAAAGAAACCTTTTCTCCGCCTAATTATCTTGTCAGTTAAACATTGCAGCCACCATTGTTATTAGGGGATGAGGCGCTGCAAGCTCCTAGAAGCCTTCTCGGCTTCCGGCAGCCCCTGGTGCTTTCCAGCATGCTTATGGGGGGTCATGAGTGTTGAGAAACAGAGAGCAAAGTGCTGATTCTCACCAATTCCACAAACACTGTCAGGCATCTGCCTGGCCTTGCGCTGAAAGTTCTGTGTCCTGTAGGACAGTGCTGGACCCAAAAGTCTATAATGGCTCAGCAGACACCTGGGCTGGCCTCCAAGGGGCTGGGACTGGCTGCCTCCTGCCCGGCCCTGTAGGGTAGGGAAGGAGCTTTATACAAGGGCAAGGGCACACCTGCCTCTGGCTTCCATGGCAGCCACAACTAAGGCAGCTGAGGGAGTCAGACCAGATCAAAATGGGATATTAGGCCAGTCTATTAACCCCTCCTCCAGGGGGGTGGGGGTGGGGGGAGAGCTAGAGGAATCTCAACCCAGACTGAGCATTAAAAAACAAAATAATAAAAGGCTGTAAAAGACTAGGAACATCCTACCTAACCAGGCTCTAGGCATAGGACTGTGCTGGAGTGGGTCTCCTGAGCTGGGGTGATGGCACAGCTAGGGGGGCTGAGCAGGGAGAGGAGAGGGGATGCATTCAGGCCCCGGCCCCTTCCTGACTCCTCCTGGGCAGCCAGGACAACTGGGTGGGGGCACCTCCCCAAGGATCTTGCCCAAGGGCTGGGCATGGTGACCATGTCCCCTGGGAGAGGAAATATGGGGGTAGGTGGCCTAGGGCTGGGGTCCAATCCTGTCCATCTTTCTGCCATCCTCAGCACGTTGCCTTCATCCTTGTGGTCATGAGGGGCTGATGTTCCTCCAGGCACTGTGTCCAGAGGGAAGAGGCAGAAGGCCCCTTGTGGACCCAGCACCTTCTGCTTACATCTCGTTGGCCGGAACCTCGTCACATGCCATCTCTACATGCACTCACTGAAGACAGCCAGGGAAGGGGAAGGCCTGGGGCGGGGCAGGGTAGAGGGGAATCTCCCTCACCAGCAGTGCTCTGGCAGCACTGCCTCTCTCTGCCAGCTTCTGCCCAGGTTTTCCATATTATTTCCTCCTCCTTCCTGCCAAAGTCTCATCTAGTTGAGAGTGGAGTTGTGCCTTCACCAGACTTCCTACTCATGCCTGAAGTGTTTATTGAGCTCTTGCTGGGGAATACAACAGACAGCAAGATGGAGCTGGTGTCTGCCCTCACAGAGTGGGCTGTGCAGTGTGACTGGGGGATGCACAGGGTATAGGAGAGGTATGACGATCAGTTTTGGGGGTGGGTTGCAGGCAGGGAGGGCTTCGTGGAGGTAGAGACATCTAAGCTAAAGGAAGGAGGACAAGCCAGGGAGAAGGGCTTGGTGAGAGTAGCAAATGACACCATTAAGGAACCCGTAGGGGTTCGGCTGCTGTGTAGACTGGGGGCGAAGTGTGAGAACTGCGCTGGAGGGGGACGAAGTGGCCAGGTCAGGGAAGAGGAGTGGGCAGTGATCGGATCTAGCATAGGCTTGAGAAAGCCTTGGTTTGGAGGGCTGGGCTGGAGGCAGGGGGTCAGTTAGGAGACTATTGCAGTTATAAAGGCAGGAGATGACAGAGGCCTGGGCTCATGAGAAGACGACAGAGATGAAGACAGACCTCAGAGCCAGATCCCAGGGGCTTAGATGCTGATGGAGGGAGTCCTCAGGCAGGTGGAGGAGGGAGAGAGAGACTGCTAGCCTAGGAAACCAGGATTGGGGTTGGGAGCCTTCCTGAGGGAGGGGAGGCAAAGGCTGAGTGGAGGGAGGGGTTGGAGTGCCCTGAGCTGGAGATGGAAGATGTGGCTAGCAAGTCCAGATGCTCAGAAGAGATCCAGCCCAAGGATGCAGCCGGCTGTCCCACATGACACGGGACGAACAGACCCGCTATTAGAAAATGGCAAATTGGTGGAGGATGGGGTATGCCAATGAGTCTTGCTTTTCCTTTGGGCCACCGTCCACAGCCGGCAGAGCCAGCTTTCGTGGGCCTGGGAGTCCCCTCTCTCTGGACCTCGTCCTACCCCATTTCAGGCCCCTGACCCCTTCAGCCCTCTGGTCTTCCAGTCCTGGCTGCATGGGAGAGGCCCTGTATGGTCTCAGGTTTTGAGGGTCGCAGGGGCCAGCAGTGACGGTCTCCTTGGGCCTTTCCAGCTTCTCTGGAGGAACTCGTGAAGGACAAGCAGTTCCCCCTGGTGGTGCCCAGGACACCCCCGCCCCCGCCCCCCCCCGCCATGGCTTCAGTGCAGATCACAGCAACCAGACCAGTATTCTCACCTGCCACAGGGGTTCCGGGGATAGGGTGAGAGGTGATGATGCCTCATACCATAAGTTCAGCCATCCCAAAGGCAAACCCAGAAAGTACTTGTCACCGAGTTCCTTCTGAGGAGGCAGTGACCTGGGTTTCCTTCGGCAGTGGGGCAGCTGGGAGGTTGCCCAGGAAGTCCTATTTTCCTGAAAATGAGGGACCTTCGTGTCTTTAGGGCGGTGGGTAGAGCGTCTGGAATCCAGCTCCAGGTGTCCCAGGGGCGCAGCTGTGAAGAGGGGTGTGGTTAGCCGTGGAGCCCATCCTGAGATGTGTGAGCTAATGGGTGTCAGCTGGGAGATTCCATTTCCTCTCAAACCAGCCCCAGGAGTGGGGGGGGGGGGGAGATGGGGCTTGATGGGGGGAGGCAAGCTGGGAAAGGGCAGGACGGCTGGGGCCGGGGCTCAGATGAAGGCAGAAAAAGACCCTAGGGCAGGAAAAGAGAGGCACTGGGTGGAAGCCGGTAGGCTCGAGAGGCCAGAGAGGTGCGGTTTTAGTTTCCTCATTTGGATAATGAGGATAATAATCATTCATTCATTCATTCCTTGAACAAATATTTTTTGTAATGTAATTCCATGCCTGATGCCCCAGAGTACATCTATAAACTCAAAAACAGACAAGCGTCCACCTTCCCGGGGCTGATGCTCCAGCCGAGGGGGTAGGCACAGGGGACAAAAGAAGAAGCTGGCAATATTGCCCTCTCTGAGAGCTATGGGTGAGGCAAAGGAAATAAAACTAAAGGATGATAAACCAGAGCTGCAGGAGGTGACTATCGTTCTGTGGGGTTCTGCAGACCTCTGGAAGGCTGGGCTGGGCTGAGCTGAGCTGCGAGGAGGGAGTGAGCCCTGGGATACAGGTGACCTTTCTAGGACCAGGAGACTTTCCCCCTTTCACCAAGATGGATCATGATTCCAAACCATCTTGGAGTGCCACAGTCACCACGTAGCAGACTCTACTCTTGTCCTTCCAAAGCCACCCCTCCTCCTTTCTTAGTAAGACACCACTTCTCCATTGGGCACATAGCTGCACAATTTCCAGTCATCCCTCGCAGTTGGGTGTGGCCACGTGACTGGTCGTGCAAACAATTGCCACGTGTGGGCTCCAGGAATGCACGGGGCATGCTGCTCCTCCTGCCTTTTCCTCCGCTGTCAGCTGGGTGGCAGACCGAAGTGATGGCTACCAGTAATCTTGGACCATGGTGGGGAAGCCATGTTTTGAATTCACTGAGCAACCAAGTAGCCACAGCGCCGTCAAGAGCCAGCCTGAGATCTCCTATGCTCAGGTGAGAGAGAAGCTTCCATCTTATTTAAACTACTATTGTTTTTGTGCAGGTGAACATGATCCTGCTACAAGCCTCCCCCTCCCTCCCTCATCTCCCTCCCTCCTGCACTGATGAAGCACCTGCATGTGGAGAGTAGAAGAGGGATTTCAAAGCTGCCAAAGGAGATTTGGAAAGAGCAAAGTGACTAGACTAAGGCAGCGGAGGTGGGGAAGGTAGAGGACCGAGGCCGGGGAGGATTTGTCAGGGCAGGGCTGGTAGGAAGAACCTTCTGGAAAAGCAAGCAGCAGCAGGCTTCTGCCGGCCTCTGCACCAGTCACCCCCACCCCAGAGAACGCAGTGCCCTCTCTTACCTCAGCTTTCCAGAGCCCATTTGCCCATCGGTCTAAACATCCAGCTAAACTCTGCCCACTCCCTCTCTGATTAGCTAGTATGAGCAAGTGGGGAGGGTCTTTTGAAGGCTGACCCAGAGGAGCAAGTGTCTCCCCAGGCATTTTGGTCCTTCCCAAATCAAGACAACAGGTCCAGAGGTGAACAAGAGGCTCCCGCCTCATTCTCAAGCCCCCTGCTATTCGTCCATGCAGCAGGCTTCTTAGAAGTTCCTGCTGAATTCAGTTCAGTAAGCCCATACTGAGCTCCTACTATGTACACTACATGTACACGGGGCCAAGTGTTTAGGAAATAAACTCAAAGAAGGCCCTAGGCTGCAGTCCCCAGGGCACACGGCCCTGATGCTGACCTGGTCCCGTGGTATGCTGGTAAATGTTTTAATAACTGGCTGTCCAGGGCAAACATCCTGGTTTGTAGTGTTTGCAGATATCCATGATCTAAACCCCCGTACCATGACTGATTCCAAGCTACAAGCGTGAAGTGCCTGGGGCAGAGTTGGGGGTGTACAGCCGCAGCTCCTAGGAGCCAGCTCAGCAAGCTACTGCCAGGGGCTTCTCATCACGTGTGCCCGGTCCTCGTCCCCACCACGAGGTCTGGACCCCATACGCGTGCTGCCCAGCCTGCCTCTGCTTGGCTCCCCTGCGAATGCAAGACAGGACAGGACACTTGTACCTTGTTCATGGTGGTGAACCACTGGGTGGAGGAAAAGGATGTGCGAATGGTCAGTTCCAAGGGTGCCCTCACCCCGCATTTTGAAGTGTTCACTTCCCCTGGCTTCCGTGACAGCCACCCCACCCCTTCGGGTCTTTTCTTACTCTGATGGCTTTTTCTCCACCTTCAAGTTCTCCCCTCCTTCTCAGAAGCAGCCACAGCCGAGCATTTGGCCCCCTGGCCCTCATTCCAGCTCCCCGACCCTGACACCCCCACTCCCAGCCTCCTCCGCCCCCACATGCAGCTCTCACAGTGCATTGTGCTGTGTCTGCTCTTGCAGCTGTCTCCTCTCCAGGCTCTCATCCCCACATCCTTGCCTCCCTCCTACCAACCCCCTGCCTGTCCCAGGGGAGATCTCCAGAAATGCATGCCAACTGCTGTGCCTGCTTAAGGGGGCTGCAGCCTCCTGCCAGCTCTCTGGTGATGGCTGCAAGCTGTCTTCAGGAAAAGGAGAACCGTCCCCCTCAGCCTCCCTGCCTGGCTTTCTCATTTCAGTCCCAAGCCCTCCCGGCATGTGCACACATCCAGGCAGCGCTGAGACTGACTTCCCAGCTGCCCTGCAGCGTAGGGCACTGAGCCTTTATGGCCCCAGGCAGGAAACGGAGCTGGGCCCCCAGCCCCCAGGCATCAAGGTGCCAACCCTGTAGGGAGTTGTTTAATGACCCTCGTGAACAGTAATTACACCCCAGGGCCCGCTCTTAATAACCACGTATTCTCCCTGTCAATGTGCCTTAATTGAAAATGAGTAGGCGATACAAGTTGCTGTGAAGTTGGCTGGCAAGCCCTTAACGTGATATTAATTGTAGTAATTAGTAGTCACTTTGTGTTGGAGTCATCTATAAATAGGGGGTCCATTAGTTTAGCAAAAGAGCATGATTTAAAATGCAAATAAAAGCGCAATTAGACAGATAAATCACTCATCTTTCCCAGGAAATGATCATCATCTGGGGACAGCAACTGGTCTCAGAGACACACTGGTCAGTTGGGGGCTCTGAATTCTTACACCTCCCCAGCTGCTTGTCGAGGGCACCATCCCTTTAAGCATAGTCCCTTTAAACCCTCCGGAGGCTGTCACTCTCAGAGCTTCTCCACAGACTTTACTGACACTACCAGTGGGTAGTAGCTCCTCCCCCGACTGGGGATTGGTTCTCTCTGGTTGCTCAGGTGCACTTTTAAAGGAACAGTAGCACGGTGCACGGTGCAGGTGTAGGCCCTGGAAAAATTGGCAAGTCCCCTCTTTCTGTGCAGCTGTTCACAATCCAGAAGAGTGAACCTGTGGAGAGCAAGTGTATTCTGTGACCCCAAAGAGTTTTTTTTTTTTTTTTTTAAAAAAAGGCCTACAAGTGTGTTCTGGAGGTGAACAGCTTAACTCCCCACGTCTTATTTGGTCCTACAAAAAACACCAGTGGGGGTTACTAGATTCACACACACGCTCACATCAGTATTTCTCACAGGCTGTGGGCAAACTTTATTTGAGGTGGAAATGACTGGAAGCTGAAGGTGGCAGCTAGGGAGGTGTTGAGAGGGCGCAGCTTCTGGGCCCTAGAGGAGATTGTCTAGTTCAGCCTCCCTTTGATTACCCAACACCTGCCCCAGAGCCCTCATTTCAAACCTCACGATTAGGGGGGCTGCAGAGATGTGCCTGGGAAGTGGGTGCTGGCCCTTCCCTCTCTGGTCAATCTGAAGCCAGCCAGCTGAGCTCTTCCTGCCCCCACTTCAGTCTGCCACCCCCCACCAGGCCCCCGTCATTCTACCTCTCCAGTCCCAGGAGTCCCCTCACTCCATTGTGGGTAAGTAAAGCTAACCCTCTCACAGTGTTTGCATTTTAATAAGACTCAAAGCCACAAGATAAAGCAGGTAAGAACAGCTGTTGTCCATTCCAGCAGGATTGCTCAAGATTGTTTGAGAAATGAGGGGAACACAGACAAATTGAGAGAGTATTATCCTTTATGTTAAAGTTCCTGCTTGTACTGCACAATGCTTGTACTACACAATGCTTGCAAGTACTACTAGTGGTAGCACTTGCGATTTTTAGTGTCCCACTTGACAAAATAAAGTATTGGCAACCCTTATGTTGGTTCCAAAAATATTTTTTGGTTATTTTGCAAGGGTATGAAATCCAAATGCCTGGGAGCTGCTGAGCGAAAGCCCTGAAGAAGGGACTTCAGGTGAGTCAGCGGTGCGTGGGGAGGGTGTGCGTGAGTGGGTACAGTGGGGGGCTGGGAAAACAAGGGCACTTTTCAGCGGAGGTTTTCCTCTCCCTGAGAAAGCACAAAAAGACAGCTAGATCACCAATTAAACCAGAAGGAGGTCCAGACCCTGCCCCATCCAATCCCCTTACTTTGCAGTTGAAGAAACCGAGGGAGAAGAAATGACTGGCCCAAGCCCCACAGTGAACTGGTTCTCCAGGCTCTGGCTGTCAGGCTGAGGGCATGTGCCGACCTCCCCCACCCTCGCCACGTGTTGACTCCTAAAAGCCTCAGCCCATTGGCGGGGTCTGTCTCCGCCTACTGAATCTCTAGTTCTTTCCACAACAGGGCCTGTTTGTTTTTTACTCAGACAGTGGAAACCGGCCCTGCTAACGATCAGATCAAGAAGTGCCCAAAGGATTATAGACGATGCTCAGCACAGCACACAGACAGCAGCCCTCTGGGGCCACAACGATTGAGCTGCCTCTCCTTCTGAGTGGTCGGTGCTTCTCTACCGGTGAGAACTGAAGCCCTGCTTTAATCCTGTTACCTCCGAGATAAAAACTGAGATACTCTATCACTCAATTGCCCCATATTTTGGCAATACCCAATCCCAGACTGGCTCCTGCTTCCCCAAGATCTCCTTGGAATCACTCAGCATCGCCCCAACCCCTCCAGAGTCCCCTTTCATCACCCTCTTTTCTGAGACATTCCAGAGGTCCTCTGGGTTGAGTTCACCCTTATTGAAGCAAGAAAAAATAAATATTTTTTTTTATTACACATGTGTTCCTGGTGGTTTTTGGTCAGTGGGCTTTGAATAGCCAAGAAGCGTTTGAGCTCCAGGATCTGGGCGGTGTGGCAGGGAAGGAAAGCAAGAGTAAAACCTGGTGGTGCTGGTGTAGGAGAGACATGTAGATAGATCGATGGAAGAGAACTGAAAGTCCTGAAATACATCCATGTGCCTATGGTTAACTGATTTTTGACAGGGTGCCAAGGCCATTCAATGGGGGAAAGAATAATCTTTTCAACTAATGGTTTGGGACAATTGGATAGCCTCATGCAAAAGAATCAAGCTGGACCCTGACCTCAAACCATATATACAAATAACTCAAAATGTATCAAAGGCCTGAATGTAATAGCTAAAACTCTTAGAAGAAAACAGGTAAATTTTCATGATCTCAGATTTGGCAATGGATTCTTAAATGTGACACCAAAAGCACAAGCAACAAAAGAAAAAATAGGTAAATCAGACTTCATGAAAATTAAAAACTCGTGTTCTTCAAAGGACATTATCAAGTTAAGACAAACCACAGAACGGGAGAAAATATTTGTAAATCATATATCTGATAAGGGACTCATATCTAGAATAAAGAATTCTTATGAATCAATAACAAAAAGACAACCCAATTAAAAAATTGCAAAGGATCTGAAAAGACATTTCTCCAAGGAAGACATACAAGTGGACAAAAAACACATGAAAAGACGATTGACATCGTTAATCTTCAGGGAAATGCAAATCAAAACCACAGTGACATAACCACTTCACACCCGCTAAAATGGCTAGGATCAAAAAGAATAAGTGTTGGTGAGGATGTGGCAAAATCTGAACCCTCATGTGCTGCTGGTGGGAATGTAAAATGGTGCAGCCACTTTGGAAAACACCCTGGTAGTTCCTTGAATGATTAAACACTGAGTTACTACATGACCCAGCAATTCTTATTCTAGGTTTATACCCAAGATAAGTCAAAAACATATGTCCACATAAAAACTTATACATGAAAACATATAGCAGAATTACAATACCCAAAAGGTGGAAACAACCCAATGCCCATAATGGATATTTTTTAAAATGTGGTACAACTTTACAAGGAAATATTTGGCTATAAAAAGGAAGGAATGGGGGGGTGCAAGGGTAGTGGTAGAATTTTCACCTGCCATGCGGGAGACCTGGGTTCGATTCCTGACCCATGCACTTCCCAATACAAACAAGCAAACAAAAACCAAACAAAAATTCAGCAAATGGTGCTGCACTAAGGGGATACTCACATGGAGAAAGAGTGAAATACAGCATACAGGGGGAAAGAAAGGAAGGAAGGAATTACTGATACATGCTACAAAATGGATGAACTTCGGAAACATTGTGCTAAGTAAAAGAAGATAGTCACAAAAGACTGCATATTATATGATTCCATTTATATGAAATGTTCATAAGGGGCAGATCTATTGGCAGAAATTAGATTAGTGGTCACTTAGGGCTGGGGAGAAAGGGACATGGCAGAGAATGTAGCGAGAGAGTATTTTTTTCCGAGGTGATGAAAATGTTCTCAAAGTGACGGTGATGATGGTTGCATTTATCCGCAAATATACACCGTAAGCTCTAAGTGGGTGAATTGCATGGTTTGTGAATCATATCTCAATAAAGCTGTTCAAAAAGAAAGAGAAGAGGCTCAGACCCTTCCCCACGGAGGCTCCAGTATAGAGGAGGAGGCTGCGATAAACAGATCATCTCACACAAGGTATAGCTTCAAACTATACCAAGTGCTGTGATGGAAAAGTAGGGTGGGGGAGACAGGACCACAGGGGATGCATTACACAGGGGCTGGGAAATGGGTGTCAGCAAAGGCTACTCTGGGGATGTGACTCGTATCTTTTTTTGGAGAATATTTTATACATCATAAACTTCACCCATTCCAAGTGTACATTTGCCAAGTTGCACAACCATCACCCTAATCCAGTTTGGGAACATTTTCATTAACCCAATAATGTACCCTTATGCCCATATTCAGTCCAACACACTTACACATCCTCTAGTCCCAGATCTCAGCAAGTGCTAATCTACTTTCCGTCCCGGTAGATTTGCCTTTTCCGAACATTTCAAATAAATAAAATCTTACAATATATCATCTCTCATGCCTAGCTTCTTTCACTCGGCTATACGTGTTGTAGAGCTGTAGTGTTCTATCATATGGATAGTCCACATTTTGTTCATTTATTCATCGACTGATGATATTCCTATTGTTTCCAATTTTTAGTGATCGTCAGCAATACTTTTATGAACATTTGCATGCCAACCCTTGTGTGGATATATGTTTTCTTGGGTAGACTCTAGCTGTGGAATTGCTGGGTCATATGGTAAATCTGTGTTTAACTTTTTAAGAAACTGCCAACGTGTTTCCCAAAAATCTCACCATTTGACATTCTCTGGGGAGGTGACATTTAAACTGAGACCTAGCAGATAAGAGGGAGCCAGCCACGAAATGAATGGGAAAGAGTGTTCCCGCACTGCAGCAAGGGCGTCACTGAGATGAGAGAAAGGGGGGATCTCAGCTAGAAGAGATGCTTCTGTTAGGAGAAATTGATAAGGTGGCCTCTTTATATTAAGCCACCTGTAAGAATAGGCAGATGAGTCTGTCTGAGAGAATGAGGTAGGGCTGTGCGCACCCCGGGGTGTGTGTGATGATGTACGCATTAGAGGAAAGGGTGTGGCATAGGTGGAAGCTGGCTGTTCGGGGCACAGCTGGAGGAGACAGTATCGAGTTTGGAGGGAGGCTGACCTGGGTTCAAATCCTGGCTTGGTCTCCATTTTACAGTGGAGGAGACTGAGGTTCAGAGTGGTTACAAAATCTGTCCCAAGTCCCAGAGGTTAACTGTACACTGTCATGGGAGATTTTGAGGACTAGCAATGACATATGTGAAGAACCTGACTTGAAGGGTCCAGAAGCAACAGATGCACAGGGAACCCCCCGCGCCTCCCCCACCACCCCAGCAGTTTGGTGTGGCTGAAGGGGCAAGTGGAGGGACAGTGAGAGCTAGGCTGAAGGGGGCAGCTGGGCAGCTCACTAGGTATGAGACCTGGGGACTCGGACGTTCCCCTGGAGGAAATAGGAACCACTGGAAGACCCTGAGCTGGCCGGGAGTGTGATCAGTGATGAGTGTTAGAATGGAAGCCCTGGTGACAGCGCAGAAAATGGGTTAGAGGGGGACAAGACCACAGGGGGGACTTCCAGGCAAGATTGCTAGAGCCCAGGTGGAGACTGAGGCAGAAGGAGAGTGCAGCAGTGAGGAAGTTAAGGTGTGGAGGAGCAGGCTTGGTGATTGGGACGGGACAGGGGAGAGGATAGTGAGAGATGGAGTCTAAGGTGTCTCCTAGGCATGGCATGGGCTCCGGCTGAACACACCTGAGACGTCTGGAAACAGCAGGTTTGGAGTGGGGAGAAGAGAGGGCAAGGTGTTCCGTTTCAGACACACTGAGTTTGAGATGCTAGAACAGAGGCCACTTGCGATGTGCTGTCTGCTTCTGAGAGAACCTGGGAGGCTCATCTTAGATGCCTCCAGGACCAAGCAAGCCCCCTGGACACCTAGACTCGGATGCTCCTGCTGCCACTGACCTTAGGGAGGCGACACACTCCTTTCTTGTCTGTCTTGTTCCAAGCATGGGGCAGACCAATCCCTGCTTCCCCACCTCCCTGTAGGGTTCAAGTGTGGCTTTCAACAAGTCCCTGGAGGTTTGGATATAATATGATGACCACATCAAAATGTGTCCCCTTTGAGGCTGGCCCTCTGCATTGCTCCCAGCCTTACCTTAGCCTGCTTTAGCATGGTCACTTGTCTCTTACCCCCATCTCTTCATCTCTACATCGAGAAAGCAAGGGTTCCCCTTACTGAACAGAGCAGAGTCTACTAGTGTCACTCAAATAACCACTTTCCTCTGTGAACTTGTGATTTGCAGCGAGGCACATACCCATCCATAATTATTATTACATTTTTCAACCTTCCCTGCAATTGGACATGATCATATGACTAAGTGCAGCTAATGGAGTATAATTGAAAGTGTCATGTGTCATTTCCAAGAAGTGTCTTTAAAGAGAGGAGGCGTGACCTCCATCTTTCCTCTTTCCTGACAGTTGGAATACAGATGTAATGGCTGGAGCTCCAGCAGTGGCCTTGGATCTCTGTGGGAGTGGGGTGTGACCTTGGGACAAGAAGCTACAAACGATGGAGCAACAAGATACAAGAAGCCTGGCTGGGCCAACATGCCCAACTCCAGGAGGCACCTGTCATACTGATTCTACGGTATGCTATAGGAGGCACTGTTCACATAGAATACAACATGAAGGGCCTTCCTGGAGTTTGCAAAGCACCCACTGTGAAGCCTGGGTCCCTGACATCAGAGTGCCATATCAGCCTCCAGTGCCTACCTGTGGATTTCATACAACTGGAGGATAGATACACTTTCCTTATGAACAATGACTGTTTGAGGATTTTTTTTTATCTACTGCTGGATCTAATCCTAATGCCCTTGGGTCGAAAACCTAGTCCCAAGCTCGCTTTTCCTTTGCTAAGATCCTTTTGTGCCCAGCACAAATGTCTGTTGAATTCCTTCAGGAGAAAACCCACCCTACACCCTGGCAGTGGCCCCACAAGACAACTCCATAGTAATGTGATCGGATTCCCCAAAGTCCAAGCTATTCTGCCTAAAGTCTCACCTGGGCTCACCTTGTATTTGATTATCTATTGCCAACCTCCCCAACCCAACCCAGTGATTCTCCCACGGTCCCAGGGCTTTTCTGGGCTCAACTAGGCATTTATAATTTGGGGTCTCCCACGTGGCTGTAGGCAGATGATGGCATTATCTGGAGGCCCACCTGGACTGCACACCCTTCAGTGGCCCTGGCGGGGAACTTGGCTGGCATTGTTGCGGGAAACACTGACACGTAGCATCTCATGTGGCTGAGGCTTTTCACCTCTCATGCACGGAGGCTGGTTTCTGAGGAGTCCCAAGAGAGAGCATGCTAAGAGACCCAGGGGCAGCCACAAGGCTTCTAAGGACAGGCCTTGGGAGGCACACGGCATCACTTCTGCCACACTGTTCAGGCCAACCCAGGTCCACGCACAGGGGACTACATGAGGGCCTGAACCCCAAGAGGCAGCTTTCCTGGGGGCTGCCTTGTCTCAGGGACAGGAGCCTGGAGCGGGGCTGGCGAGAGACACAGATTTGGGAGTCATCAGCACTTAGGCACCAACCGAAACCCCAGGAACGAGTGGATTTGTAGGCACAAGTGGTATGTGGGGTATAGGGTTTGTGTGGTGGAGTGTGTGGCATACGTGGAGTGGTGGTGTTTGTGCAGTGTGTGTACCTGGGTGTGCGGCCAGGTGTGTGTCTTGAGCACGGGTGGGAGGACGGCATGTTCGGAGGGCATATGTGCCTTTACCTGGGAGGGAGCTGGAGGTTGGCAGAGAATAGGGACGATTCAAGGGAGGGATGTGTCTTTACATTAGAGTCTTCGGGGGGGTGCGTCCCGTCTCTGTTGCCTCTGCTTTACCTCCCTCAGCACCTCTGCCACCATCAGACCCCACCTCTGGCCACTGCCAGGCAGGAAGGCAGTTCCCAGAGACCATTTCTGAGGGCGGGCCAGGCCCAGGCCCCTAGGGCAGCTCATCTGGCCCTCCCAGCCCCCTCACCCATGGCAGCAGGTCCCCGTGGAGGCCCCGCAGTGAGGGAAGCAGGGCCCAGGGCAGCTCCAGCCCCTGGAGCTTACTGTGGGCCCTGCCTTGTAGGTGGCTCCCGAGGGTAGGGTCCATTTCTCCCTTCTTATCACACCTCTACCCCATGCCGGGAACCCCACCTCTGCCTCCATGCAGTGTACCAGGAACCCGGGGTCTGGTGATCTGGTGTGCAAAGGTTGCTCAGCCAGTAGTCAGGAGCCCTGGGTTCTGCTCCTGCTGCCTGACTGTGCATGAGTCACTTGCATTCTCTGAGCCAAACGAAAGGACTGAATTAGAGACCACTTAAGAGTCCACCCTGGAGTCTCAAGGCTCAGGACTGTTCTGCCTTCTGCACATTCCACCCGGCTTATCTCTTTCTCTTTTTCTTGCTCATTCCCACCTATTTTCCCAGGTGAAACGTGGGAGGGGTCTGCAGAGATGGGAGAGCACCTATCTTCAGCAGGCATTTCAGGCAGCCCCGCCAGAGATCCAGGGCGACTTCTGAAGTAGAGGCCCTCATCTGTCAGGCAGGGCACAGAGACTGCAGGGGAGGGGGCAAAGGGGGACTTAATCTTCCCTGGAATATTAATGGTCCCACCAGGAGGGCCAGGGATGAGCCGAGCAGCAATCTGCCTTTATTAACGAGGTGGCCTCCAGCTGGAGCGCAGAAGCCCAAGAGACAAGAAAGGAGAACCACCCTCCCAGCCAGGAGGGGGCAGGGGGAGGCAGGTAGACAGCAGAGGGGTGCCCTGCAGCCACCTGGGCCTTGGAGCCCCTGTCCCTCCTTGGCCACTCCAGTGCCTCTTCCTGACCCTTGACCCGATGCCCTTCACCTCCTCTGCCCCTGCCTCCAGGAAGCCTTCCCACAGCCGAGCATCCCAGCTCCTGTTCTGCTGGGACTCCCGGATGGCCTCCATGTGGCTGGGCCCGTCACACAGACATGCTGCCCCCACACCATCTCAGTGATTCTCAGGGATGACTGCACATTAGAATAACCTGGGGAATTTTTAAAAATGCAGATACTCAGGCCCACACCCAGAGGCCCTGGTTTAATTTCCTGGGGAGAGGGCCCAGTCACGGGTATTTATATTTTGTGAAAGTATCCCAGGCGCTTCCAATGTGTGGTCACAGTTGAGAAGCCCTGCCAACCTTTCACCTGTGCCCCTGCTAGGGGCCCCTCTCCTTTGCCCCAGTTCCCTACTCGTGCTTCTAAGAGCACTAACACTTACTGAGTGCTCACTATGTGCCAGGCACAGTTCTATGTACTTCATATATATGATAATTCATCGAACCCTATCAACAAACCGATGAGGCAGGTATCATCACGACTCCTAGTTTATAGATGGGGAAAATGAGGCACAGGCTGGTCATGTAACTTGTCCAGTGTAACACAGCCCAAAAGAGCAGTTGGGTTCCAGGGCTTGGTTCTTAACCACTCTGCTGAGTGCCCGTTTACTTGGCGGAGAGAATGGGCTCAAGCTGCAAGCGCCTTGAGAGACGATAGGGACATGCATAGCCAGGTGAGAAGGAACGAGGTGTTTTTCTCAGAGCAGATGCAACAGAATGGAGTCAGGTGATGGGAAGGGGGCCAAGACCACAGGGAGGGCAAAAGAAAGCTGGAGCCTGCCACCACTTCATCATCTCCTGGCCTTCTGAGACCTATTACAATGTCCATGTTATATGTGGGGAAACTGAGGCTCGGAGTGGTGTGGGGCCAGGCCAACTTCTCGAGCTAGTGCGAATAGGACCTGGGGTGGGCCTGCGTGTTAGGGTGCACAGGTTTGCTGGAGGTGGTGGGTGCAGGTGTGTGCCCAGGCATGTGCCTGTGTATGCAGATGTCTGCATGTCCTGAGCCAACCTGGGTCCTGGCCCATGCACCGTCCCAGGTACGGTGGGAAGCAGAGTGTCCAATCACATGGGCCTTTGGTTCCTCTAAGAAGAAACCAGGGGTGGGGGGCGCTAGGGGGGAAGAGGCCTAATTTAGCCAGCCCTCATCCGCTAAATTATTTAAACCACCCACTGGGACAGGGTTATGGAGCCAAGTTTAACCACTGGCCCCATGGCCAGGTGCAATACACATTTCCCCCTCTTTTTGCCTTTTTTGGTCACCAAATTGAATCAGTTTATTAAAGTTGCTCGCAATTGATTTGTTCTGATTCACCAACAGTGAAGAAGAGAAATGAGGCATTGGGGGCCCCTGGGCCACATTCCACACATAAACTGAACCCATGACTGCCAGAGAAGGTCCAGCCAGCCCAGTCCACGCCACTGCCTGCCCCCCACCCCCATGAGCTGGCCCGGCCCCCATGCGAAACACCGCCCTGTCCCATGGCCAGAGGATAAAGAAGCACCCACACCCCGCCACATTCCTGCATCCTGGGGCTCCTCTCACTCACCCCAAACAATCCAAGTGGAAATCCTGCCCCCACCTCCCACCCCAGGAGTGAATCATCACGCCTCAATGAACGGGGCTTTTCAGATAGAACCCCACAGTATGAGGGGTGTAGCAGGAGCCTTACCCCAACCCTTGGCCACTGTGTGTCAAACGTCACTGTCAGAATCATCAATTGTTAGATTAATAAAAATAATTTAAAAATAATAGCTAAGATTATTGAGAGTTTTCTATATACCAAGGACTATTGTGTGGATTCACTTTGTGTGAGTGTACACCCCTTCATAGTGTAGCCACTATTATTATCTCCATTTTATAGATGGAAACACTGAGACTGGAGAGGCTAAGTGACTTGCCCGAGATTCTCTCTCCTTCCCTTACTCTACGTCTAGAAAACTGAAATATGCACCTTCCCAGCTCTGTTGTTGCTAACAGATTTGAGAAACAATTTTGACTGAGGGAGAGGTAACAGTTCCTGGAGAAGGAATTCCTTTCCAAATAAAAAAAACAAAATTAAGGTTTGGGAGAATGCTTTGCCCTTCCTTTTTGGTTGTCCTTTCTCTTCCTCTTATTCAAGCTTGGAATACAAATGTGATGGCCAGAGATGCAGCAGCCACCTTGTGACCATGAGGAGGAAAGCACCATGCTAAATATGATGGAGCAGGAAAACAGAAGGATCCCAGGTCTCCAGTAACATATTTGAACTGCCGTACCAGCTCATACTGCCTTCCTCCAGACCTCCTCTTGGATGAACCAAATAAGCATCTTCCTTGTTTAAGACTCTTAGCTAGCATTTCCTGATACTCACTGCCTAAAGCACTTCTAGCTCATAATAATCCAAACACAGTGGTTTGGTTCCAGAGCCAAGGATCTCAGTTATCTTGTCCTGTCAGCCACTGAGTTTGTAGAGGACACATTTGGGGGCTTGTTATGGCACATCCTCTTCTTTGATCCCCTCTCAGCCCTAACTGAAGAACTGTTTGTCCCTGTAGCCCAGGCATAGCTGGTTGGCTTTAGAATGGGGACACCTATTCTAAATCCAGGAGGCTAGCCAATCACATTCTTTCTCAAGAACTTGAACCCAGCCTGGGACTTGGTCTTAAATGTGGAGGGCACTGCTGCACTGCCTAGATTCCCCGTTAGGAATGAATGGCTTGCTCCCCCAGCTGCTGGGAGCGCCGCCCACACCAGATGGCCTCAGTTGTCGGCCTTTCAAAGACTGCTTCCGCCAAGGTCACACCCTCTTTCCTGGGCGACCCGCCTCCTGTGTCTAACGGGGGTGGAGTGTAAAGCTCGGTCCCTCACTCTCCCGGGTATGGCTTCCCAGGGGATCAGCGGAGGACATTTCGGGGATGCTATCACAACTTGACTTCTTCCTCTGTCCACTGCTGCTTCCTGCCTTTTCCTTCAATGGGTGTTGATCCCAAGAACACTCCCTAATAAACATCCTCCACAATAAGTTCCGTCTCAGAGTCTGCCTCCTGGAGAAGCCAGGAGGGTTTGGTGCCACGGGAGCCAGAAGGAACAGAGACAGGTGGCTGAAGAAGCCATTTCATCTTGAACAGAGAAGAGAGGCAGAGCTTCTCTTCTGGACACAGCCAGAAGCAGGCCCGGGAGACCATGCAGTTCCAGGGGAGGGAGGGAGATGAAGCCAGTGTCGGGGACCAGTTCCTGATGTCAGTTCCCTGTGAATCCCTCAGGTTCTATGAGACCTCCCTGATCCCTCATAATAGCCTCTCCCCAGCCCCTTCTGTTGCGCTGACTTAAGTGGATTTCTGTTTCTTACCATCAAACTATCCTGAATGATACATAATCCTACCCTGCATTTTACAAACGAGAAAACTAAGGCCCAGAGGGGAAGGACTTTCCCTGAGGACACAGCAGATCATTGGAAGATCTGGGTCTTTATTCTTTATTCAGGCAACAAATAGATATTGAAGACCTATTATGTGCGTGGTCTTGATTTGAGGATTACAACTATATGGGGGGCAAACAGACTCCCTACTGTCCCTGAGCTCACAGGTCAATGAGAAAGACAAGTAAACAGATGATTACCGCACATTGAGATAAGAATCACTTAGACTCACTTAGGAGCAGAAAGCATTTCAGCTGTCTAGCCATAGAGTAAAGGAAGGAAAGAGAAAGGCTTGAAAATGTTTTTTGGATAGTTCATCACTTCATCTATTACAACCACTTACTGCCCTTAGGCAAGTCACTGAGCCTTTCCAACCTCAGTGTCATCATCTATAAAATGAATATAATAATAGTGGCTACACCATGAAATCTGTTCAGATATGGTGGCACTTGATATATTTACCAGGTATTTTAGCTATTAATGTTATCTCAAACTGGAAACTTCTCAGTGCGGGTGACATCTAAGCCAAGGCCTGCAGTAGAGCAGAACACTCCAGGAAGAGGACACAGAACGTGAAGAGGTTCAGAACTGAAAGGGACCCAGGCACGGAGTCCCACGCTGGTTCTCTCTGCTCAACATCTCTTCCTTAGGGGGACCACACCTTCCCCCGGCCGGTGCTGCCTGGGCTGACATGACCAATCACAGACCCTGCTTCCCCCGCTGCAGGCTCATGTCCACGGCCCAGTCTAGTTCGATTAGAATCTCTCAGGATCCTCAGGAATCCAATTCTCTGTTGGAAACGCAGAGGGATGGAAGATGGGAAGAACTGAGGCATCTCAGAGAGATCATCCATGACACTCAAATCCCCAGAGCTGCTCTGTTTCCCATTGACTCTGAGGTCTGTTGTCTTACCTTTTCTTCTATTCTAGAACCTGCCCTGCTGTCTCTTCAATGAATTCTTTGTTCTTGTTTAACTTCTTCGTGGTCAATCTCTGGTGTTTATAACCAAGTAACCCTGATGCAGAAGTTAGTAACCCAGAAGTGGGATGCATGGAAAAACCCTTAGGGATATGTGGGTTTCTTGGGATTGGTTTCCAGAACTCCACAGGGCAAAAATCAGTAAGCCCACAGTTCACGTGATGGATGGAAAAGTGGTAGCCAATGGTCCACAGTGGTGAATGGCTAATCGTGCTTTACCATATGGCCACCTGGGACCATGTGCCAAACACAGATGAAAGACAGTCGCAGCTCCCACAGACCATTTTATAAAGGATGAGGAATGCTGGGGCCATAGGCTGGAATGGTTGCTTCTAATTACAGCAGATAATTTAAAGCAAGAAAATGATAGGCTCAAATCAAAATGGTCCCCTCAAGGCACAGAACACAACTCAGGGTCATTATAAAACTATGCTGAAAGATTCTTTTATTGCATATAGCCATAGAGTTGAAATTATTGAAGATTGAAGTAGGAGATTGATTTTGAAGTTACAGAATTATAGTGTCAGTTGAATTCATAACCTCCCCAAGTCCCTTCTGTGAAAGTGGAAAGGCACTGGTCAGGAAATATTTGAATCCTGTTGGAATGGTGATACCTGGGAGGATTCAAAGACCTGATAGGACCCTAAGCCACTGTGCCTCACAGAACCATCCTTGGATTTCCCCATGACCTACCCTCTTCACTGTTGCTCCCGAAATAATCAGGATCTAGACTTGACATGGTTCAAGTGACAAAGCCAGAATCAGAGTGAGGAACAGTTATACCCATGTCACGGTTAGGCACATGTGTCAACTTGGCCAAGTGGTGGTACCTGCTTATCTGATTGGGCAAGTGCTGTCCTGTCTGTTGCAATGAGGACATTTCATAGGATTAGGTCATGATCACATCAGCTGCATCCACAGCTGATTCCATTTGTAATCAGCCAAAGGGGAGTGTCTTCTACAATTAGTGATGCTAAATCTAATCACGGGAAGCCTTTTAAGGAGGACTCAGAGGAGACAGGTTCCATTCCTGCTTCGGCTGGTGAGCCTCTCCTGTGAAGTTCATCCAGACCCTCCATCGAAGTCATCAGCTTCACACCCTGCCCTGTGGATTTTGGACTCTGCGTTCCTGCGGTCACGTAAGACACTTTTATAAATTTTATATTTGCAAGTGTTCCCTGTTGATTCTGTTTCTCTAGAGAATCCTAACTAATACAACCCATAAGGAATTATAGTTCACTAGCTTATATTTCTAAGGTGCAGGGCATGTATGTGAGAATGGATTTCCAGAGTTCCTGATGAAGGTGGGAGGGTGATAAATATGGATTTGCTGAATTTATTGATATGCTCTATTCACCAGAAATTGTACATTCAGTGTGCTCTCTCAGGCAGTTGGCAGAGCTCTGACATTTCACAGAAGTTGCTAATACAAACCTGGACCAAACGATGATCCACACTAATTGGTATAAAAGGGCCAGAAAATCCTTGGCATGATTAGAGGAATGAAGTAAAAAATAATGAGAGACATGTGGAGTCTCTCACTCCACATCAGTTCCAGGATGCTCTCCCCTCCTACTTCCCTTGAGGACAGCATCAGTGAGAAGGACAAACATTTTTTCTTTTTCTACCAAAAAATCATTAATGTAGTTTAGATATACAGTAAATATAAAGAACAATGTGTCAAACATCCATGAGTCTATCAACCTGAGAAAAGAAATGTGCTAGTTCGAGTCCTCCGAGACGCAGACACTAAGCTGGGATGAGAAACCGCCTGTGGGGGAGAAGGAGAAGGAAGGCAGAGGAGGGCTGGAGGGCATCTGTGGTCTGAACACAGGCCTGGGCAGGGCCTAGGGAAGAAGGGAGGCTGGTAGGAAGCGTCTTCCACTGCTGAGCAGCTCTGAGGAAGTTCCAGAAAGGCCGACGGGAAGTCCTTGAGCCAGAGGCCCCTGTAAGAGGAGTCTGCATCTTGCAGGGATGGGCCCGTGTTGGTATCTGTGACAATTTGAATCTGTGCTGGGCCCCAGAAAAGCCATGTCCTTTAATCCTCATTTAATATTGCTGGGTGGGAGCATTTTGATTGTTCCCATGGAGATGTGACCCACCCAATTGTGGGTGGTAAGTTTTGATTAGATGATTTCCATGGAGGTGTGTCTCCACCCATTAAAGGTGGAGTTGCTTACTGGAGTCCTTTAAAAAAGGAAACATTTTGGAGAGAGACCCTTTTGGTAGAGCCACGAGAAAGCCAGCAGACGCCACCATGTTCACCATGTGCCCTTCCAGCTGAGAGAGAAACGTTGAATGTCATCGACCTTCTTGAACCAAGGTATCTTTCCCTGGATGCCTTAAATTGGACATTTCTATAGACTTGTTTTAATTGGGACATTTTCTCAGCCTTAGAACTGTAAAGTAACAACTTATCAAATTCCCCCTTTTAAAAGCCATTTTGTTTCTGGTGTATTGCATTCCAGCAGCTAGTAAACTAGAACAGTATCCCTGCCACACTCAGTCACTGGCTGGGAACAGCCTGTGGAAAGCGTGGCCTTGGCACAAACACAGCAGCAGATTCAAAGTGCATTAGCTGGGACCACCCGTCAATCATGCACATGGAGTTGGTGACACAAGGAGTGCGTTCTGCACAGCCACCACATCAAACATTGCCAATATCATTAAGATCCCTCATCACCACCTCCCAAATCTTTAAAATGCACTCATCTGGATACTCTCTATAATTCAGGAATTCTGGTAGCAGGGTTGCTGGTGAAATGGGATTCTTAATCCAGAGTGGGTGGGAGGCGCTTTAGTGGCCCAGCCCAGGTGAAGTAATTTTGTGAAGAGTGAGTGTGGCCTTCTCCTAATAGGCAGAGGACTAATGGCGAGGAGTGGGGCTAAGGGAATGATCTGGAAGGCAGCGATCCCTGGGTATTTGTAATTGATTGATTGTAATTCATCCCTTGGGATGAATTGAGTGAGCAGCCCAATTCAGGGTCCTCCTTGATTTCTATAGCCCACATCCTCTAGGTTTGGTGAATAATGGACTACTTGAGTACTGATAACTAAAGAAGAATCCTGACCCTCGTCTCCATTCCCAGTCCAAGGTTTGTTCACAGACTCAGAGCTTCTCAAATGCAGGGCAGCCAAGGCCTCTGAGTAAGGACCTGTTATAAAACCACACACAGAGTGACATGATGAGTCTTCTGTCTGGCTTCCCTCAAAGGAACCTGCTGCTCTTTCCTTGGGTTACTGAGCACAGAAGAGATGGAGGGATGGATAGATGATTATCTGAACTAACTCCATCCATTGTGGGATTGGAACGCCACAATGGCCTACTGGTGGGAGTGGCACCTCAGGAGCAGAAGGGTTTGTTCCCACCTGAACACAATCTGTGGTGTTGTTATTTCTGACACTTCTGAGGGGACACAGATTTCTCACCAGATGATAGAAAACTCACATCTGCTTCCTAACCTGAATACCAATAGGCTGGGGCCTATTATGATAGGGAGGACCAAGAGGAAGCCATTTGAGCAAACACTACCTGCAAATAAAGTAAACCAAAAGCAACACTGCAGGAATACTGCAAATATTACTGCCACCATTAAACATCAGAAAGATGCAGGTATAATGATTCTGATCTCATCGCATTCTATTTCCATGGATGGGCCAGTGTGAAAAATAGCATCTTAACAAATGACAATAGTGCTGTCTAAACTTAACAGGATGGTGACTCCATTTGCAGATGTGGCCTTCTTGGTAAAGGAAATTAATTCAGCCCCAGCACTTGGTATTCAGCTACTGATCTGAAAAAACAGAATGTACTCTGTTCTGATCAACAGAAAGTACCAGAAGCAGTTTGCTTGCACCTGACAAGGACAGTAGTAGAATTTTACAATCCTGCCTTAGGGTATGCTAGCTTTCTAGCTCCTTCCAGAGCCCTGGCTTCACAGCCCTGCACTATCTCACCACCCCACAGGGCATCACTCTGCAAATAGGCTTTGCATCTCATCACCTCAGGAACTGATAAGAAGGAAATCACAGGTGCCCTAGATGTCTCTGTAAGATGCGCCTGTGGATCCACAATGGATGGAGGTGGCCTAAGGATACAACAACTGAGGAACAGAAGGGAGAACTATGGTATATACGTACAATAGACTACTGAGCCTCTGCAAGAAAGAATGAAGTTGTGAGCATGCAACTAGGTGAATGAACCTTAAGGACTATATGTTGAATGAAATGTCTGGAACAT
The DNA here is from genome assembly GCA_004026745.1 of Myrmecophaga tridactyla. Taxonomy (NCBI): domain Eukaryota; kingdom Metazoa; phylum Chordata; class Mammalia; order Pilosa; family Myrmecophagidae; genus Myrmecophaga; species Myrmecophaga tridactyla. The sequence continues at coordinate 34,968 of PVIY010004991.1, forward strand.
AAAGACAAATATTTTCAATCATATGGACTATAATATAAAAATTCGGTGAACTGAAATTGAGAATATGGGTTATCAGATTGGGGCTTATTGTAAAGAGTCCTAGATTGTAAGCGCTTACAGCAGTCACATATATTCAGGAGTTGTAACTGTTATTTCTAAATTCTGAAATACTGAGCTGTTTGTTTATAACCTGGTTGTTTCCAGAAACTTTGGGTATTTATGTGACACCTGAGACTCAGAGTTAGAATTCTGAAGCTATGAAAGTCAGCAGTACCCCATACAGGAGTTGTTTAAAAAGTTGAAAAACTGATCAGACTTTGAATAGAGATATGAATGACGCTTATCTGGATAGGACTAAGGTAAATCAGAATACAGGGTAAAAGGTAATATTGTCCATATTTTAAAATTTCAACTTCTGTGTGAGACCAAAGGGAGAGATGCTTATTTGGTGCAAAATTTATATTATGGGTAGTGCACTTTCTAATTTTACTTGTATGGTCAGTTTAGTTGAACACAATAATTACGTGGAATCTTGAATAGGGTGTGAGATTTTGTTGATTTGCCCAGGTTAGTGCGATGCTCCAATATGTCCCAGAGTAATCTGGGCAGTGAACAAAGAAGTATTTGCAAAGTCCCCTTGGGGGACTGGGGAGAAATGAGGAAATATTCAACTTCCCCATCTGATATTGCAGTGGAGATAACCAAATCAACAGGCCGAGCCCTGGATCTTGGGGTTTGCCCCTATGAAACTTATTCTTGCAAAGCGTAGGCTAAGGCTACTTAAAATTAGGCATAAGAGTCACCCCCCAGAGAAACTTTTGTGAACTCACTGCCCTCCCCCCTACATGGGATGCCCAGGGATGTAAATCTCCCTGGCAACATGGGACAGAACTACTGGGATGAGCCAGGACCCAGCATCAAGGGACTGAGAAAATCTTCTTGACCAAAAGGGGGGAACAGAGAAATGAGACAAAATGAAATGTCAGTGGCTGAGAGATTTCACACAGATTTGAGAGGTTATCCTGGAGGTTATTCTCATGCATTACATAGACATCCCTTTTTAGTTTATGGTATACTGGAGTGGCTGGAGGGAAGTACTGGAAACTGTTGAGCTGTGTTCCAGTAGCCTTGATTCTTTTTTTTTTTTAATACAGTTTTATTGAGATACACTCACACACCATACAAACCATCTGAAATATACAATCACTGGCTCACAGTACCATCACACAGTTGTGCATACATCCCCATGATCAGTTTTGGAACATGTTCATTACTCCAGAAAGGAAATAAAAACAAAAAAACAAAACCCAAATTCTCCCATACCCCTTATTCCTCCCCCCACCAAAATATTTGACCCATAGTATTGGCGTGGTACATTTGCTAACTGTTAATGAAAGAATATTAAAATATTACTGTTAACCATAGTCCATCATTTGCAACAGGTACATTTTCCCCCATGTATCCATCTATTATTTTTTAACATTTGTTCCCCTTATTATTTATTTTTATTCCATATGTTTTGCTCATCTGTCAATATCATAGATAAAAGGAGCATCAGAATTATTGATATTCTCACAAGCAGTGTGGACAACCAAAGCTATAGGCTGAACCCCCAGTCTTGGGGTTTGTTCATATGAAACTTAACCCCACAAAGGATAGGTCAAGTCTACTTAAAATATAGGCCTAAGAGTCACCCCCAAAAGAACCTCTTTTGTTGCTCAGATGTGGCCTCTCTCTCCAGCCAACATGATGAGCAGTCTCACCACCCTCCCCATCTCTGCGTGGGACATGACTCCCAGGGGTGTGGACCTTCCTGGCAACGTGGGACAGAAATCCTGGAATGAGCTGAGACTCAGCATCAAGGGACTGAGAAAAACCCTAGAATGAGCTGAGAATTAACCTCAAGGGATTGAGAGAACCTTCTCTACCAAAGGGGGATGAGTGAAATGAGACTAAGTGTCAATGGCTGAGAGTTTCCAAACAGAGTCGAGAGGTTATCCTGGAGGTTATTCTTATGCATTAAGTAGATATCACTTTGTTGTTCAAGATGTAGCGGAGAGGCCAGAGGGAACTGCCTGAAAATGTAGAGCTGTGTTCCAGTAGCCATGTTTCTTGATGATTGAACAATGATATAGTATTCACAATGAGACTCTGTGAATGTGAAAACCTTGTGTCTGATGCTCCTTTTAGCTACTATATCAACAGAAGAGTAGAACATATGGAATAAAAATGAATAATAGGGGGAACAAATGTTAAAATAAATTCAGCTTGAAATGCTAGTGGTAAATGAAAGCGAGGGGTAAGGGGTATGGTATGTATAATCTTTTATTCTCTATTATCATTTTATTTCTTTTTCTGTTGTCTTTTTATTTCTTTTTCTAAATCGATGCAAATGTTCTAAGAAATGATGAATATGCAACTATGTGATAATATTAAGAATTACTGATTGTATATGTAGAATGGAATGATATCTTAATGTTTTTTGTTATTTTTTAATTAACAAAAAAGTTTAAAAAACAAAAAACAAAAAATAAATAAAATTTTAAAAAATTTAAAAAAAAGAAGCATCAGACACAAGGTTTTCACAATTCCACAGTCATATTGTGAAAGCTGTATCATTATACAATCATCTTCAAGAAACATGGCTACTGGAACACAGCTCTACAGTTCAGACACTTCCCTCTAGCCTCTCTAATACACCTTAGACTAAAAAGGGAATATTTATATAATGCATAAGAATGACCTCCATGATAACCTCTCAACTCTGAAATCTCTCAGCCACTGGCACTTTATTTTGTCTCATTTCGGTCTTCCCCCTTTTGGTCAAGAAGGTCACTTTTACAATGTGACTGCGTAATTGCGAAAACCTTATGTCTGATGCTCCTTTTATCCAGAGTATGGACAGATGAGTAAAAGAAATATGGATAATAACTAAGTAATGGGGGGACAAAGGGCAATATAAATTGGGTAGATGGAAATACTAGTGGTCAATGAGGGTTGGGGTAAGGAGTACGGTATGTGCGAGTTTTCTTTTTTCGGAGTGATACAAACATTCTAAAAAAAATTATCATGGTGATGAATACACAACTACATGATGATATTGTGAGCCATTGATTGTATACCAAATATGGACTATATGTATGTGAAGATTTATCAATATAAATATTAAAAATAAAAAAGATGCACCTGTGACAGAGTGAGCCTTAACTCAGGACCTGACCCCACAGTGAGGACCCTGTGGGTCCCGAAGTCTGTGGTATGTCAGAACATTCTCTGCAAAGTGAAGGAGGCTCAGGTTGCAACCTGAACTTGCTACTACTAAAAGGGAGACATAGTGCTTGGTGGATTTCTCTGGATTTGGAAAGCAGCCTTGACGGCAACTCTTCTAAGTAACCTGGAAGCTTTTAGGCACAGAGCAAGAATAGGCTCTGCCACCAGCTCACGGGGTGGTCCAAGTCCCCTTACCCTTCAGGGGGCTCCAAGGGACCATGATAGATCACAGTGCTCGCGGAGCCTCATAGAGAGCAAACCCCCAGGGGCAGCATGCCAGTGGAGTCTCTAGAGCTTTTGAATAAGCAACTCTTCTGTTTCAGTTTGCTAAAGTTGCTGCAATGCAATATACCAGAAATGGATTGGCTTTTACAAAGGGGATTTATTAAGTTAAAAGTTACAATTCTAAGGTGATGGAAATGTCCAAATTAAGGCAATAACAAAAGGATACCCTCACTGAAGGAAGGCTGATTGCGTTGGGTTCCTCTGTCACACAGGAAGGCACATGGTGATATGGTGACATGGTGATGTCTGCTGGCCCTTCTCTCTTGGGTTAGTTTCAAAATGGCTCTCTCAGCTCCCATGGGTCCTTCTGGCTTCTGCTGGGGTGTTTTCTTTCTCCAAGCGTTTGTGCTTTCCCCAAAATGTTTTTCTCCTAATGGTTCCAGAAAGCAGATTAAGACCCACCTTGAATGAGCAGGGTCACATCTTCCTGGAAACAACCTAATCAACAAACACCCAAAGATAGGGCTGCACCCACGAGATTGGATTAAAAGTGCAGTGCGAAACCTGGAACGAGGCTCTGCCAGAGCCTCCAGGAATGTTACATGAACACAGAACAAGCCCGGGTCAAGGCTCCCAAGTTTCAGGAAGTAGGTTTTATTAGTCTATGGCCACAGGGCTCAGCCCAGTAGCCTCTGAAAGTCTGAGCCCCAAATGGGCTGATACAAGGTATTTATAGACAGAATGGCTGGCAGCTCTTCCTAATATGGGAACTGGCTATACTCCAGAGAGGTGATTGGCTGCTCACTGGTGGGAGATGATTGGCTACTTGCTGGTGGCCAATTCGTTTGCGAAAGGAGAGTTATGGGGGGAAGGGTCTGCTTGCTGCAAGGAGCTTGCTTGCTATAAAACAGCATGGCTTTTCTGGGGTACGAAAGAGTTTCAAACCCGCACTTTAAGGCAACAGGGCATCACTGCCACCTCGGAGAGACTGAATAGTCTGGTCCTGAAACAGCAGGAAGTCGGGAAGCCTGAGATGTCCATCATGAATCAGATGCAGCTGGCGCCCCCTGACCTCACTCAGGTCAGGTCCAGCCACCCTCCATCTTCAGTAACCCTGTGTCAAGTCCTCTTCTTTCTGCCCCTCATGGGAGTGGTTCTCAGTACTCTCTGGAGCAGTGATTAGGAGTATCAGAAAGGAATATTTTAGTTGCAAGTAATAGAAAACTCTGGCATAAACAGTAAAAGGTATTTACTGGCTCACGTAATTTTCTGCAAATATGAGTTCATCTGCTTTAGGTGAGGCTGGCTCCCGCAGTCCAGTGGTGTCATAGAGATCCAGTTCCTGTCTCTCCTCCCTGCCTTCCATGATATCAAGCTATCCTAACGGCACCCTCCCCTACCCCTTACAAGATGACTGTCAGCGTTCCTGGGACTTGCTTCCTCCTTCAGTTGCGCCTGGAGTCAGCACAACTCTGCTGGTGACTCTTGGAAAACTGAAGGAGCTTCTTTCCCAGAAGCCTCCAGCACCAATTTCCTTGTCTCCTATTGGCCCAGATTGGGTCATGTGCCCATAAGTGGCCCCATTCCTGTAACAGAGAGCTTCTCTGATTGGCTGCAGATATTCAGATCCCACCCCTGGGGCCAGGGGGGACCAATCCTATCCAAACAGCTGACTAAAAGAGGGAGAGGGGTGGGCCTCAAAGGAAATGGAGGTGGGGCTGGGGTCTCTATTGCTGTGAAGTCGGGTGAACGTCCACTGGGCCCAGCAAACAGCAGACTTCACAGAGGTGGAAGAGGAGGTCAAGGGCCATTAGGTTTGCCCCTCCCCACGAGGTTACAGAATCCTCGTTCTTTATTCTAGCTCCGCTCTTATAAACTCATGCTTCTCCTCTAGTTTTTTCTCCTGAGTCCCCAGGCAAATGGCCTCAACAACCAGGAGGAATGGCTTTTCCTCTGAAACCCCCTGGGTGGGGAATGGGGGGTGGAGAGTCCCGGGGGACGTATATTCCTCATACTAACAGCTGGGAGGATATGGGCCGCTTGCATGCATCTACTCGGTTGATGATTTTCACCTTATCAGCCCTTACAAAGTTATACCACTGCTCAAGAGACACACTCACCACTGACTCAGTCCTGACACCTCCAGACAGGGGTCAGCATGAGGGATAAATCTGGGTCGCGCGCCATGTTTGCGTGGATCAAACTGTTTCACTTTGCGGCCAAGTACTGAGAGGGGAGGCACGAAGAGGTGGCATCTTCCGCAGCAACTCACACGGCTCTCTGCACAGCCATTTCCATCCGTTTGGACGTGTACTCTCTGCTAAACCTTTATTTTGCCCTGAAGTTATTTTTCTCTGCTATACTTCTGTCTTTCAGAGCACATAACAGTGAGTCCCAAAAGGTTGCTGGCTGAATGTCCAGCCTCCTCACTTTCTCTCAGGCGCTGCCCACACCCCCTTATGGAACAATTCGCCATCACATTACATTTTAATTAGAAACTGTAGTATTTTAATTTCAGGTTGTTGCTTATTACTTATATAAACTTATTTTCCTTGTTACAATTGGGGTTTTTTTTGCCTGTCTTTGAGAAATTGGGTGTCTTAGTGTGAGATGGGATGCCCTACAATTTTTTCATTAATATTAATGAAAAATTTTTTTCATTTAATGGCTTTTCATTTAGGAGCAATGTTTTCAAAAATTAATTAAAATCATTGCGTGAGGGATAGGTGTATTCATCCCGGTCTTTTTGAGGTTTGCCTCCTCTCTGGGCCTGTGCTCCTGACAAGGTACTCCATATTTGAGGAGGAAGCTTATTGAAAAAGGAGGCACTGCCCTCAGAAGGGTATTTCAGGCACTCACATTTTCCCCTGAATGCTGTGAGACAGTGAGGCCATCCCACCTCAGCCACCCCTAGGGCCTCAAAGTGTCTCCCCAGTGCTCAGGTAAAGAGGTAAGTGGGACCCAAAGATGTAGAGCTAAATCTAGTCTATAGAGGGCAGTGCAAGTTGTTCTCACTGGACAGTTCCACCCAGGAGGGTCAAACAACATGGCGACTGGATTCCCGTCTCTGTCTGCGGGAGCCTGGCCCACAGCCTCCTCTGTCTCCGAGGGAACCGTGTACCAGTTCTTCCAGTCTTCCCCCATCTCCCCCTGTCTTCCCCTCTGAGGCATTCTGAGCGGTCCTGCCAGTTCACGGGACACTACCTCAGGATTCGAGATCACAGTGAGAAAAACTCCACTTACAGCTGGGCAGTTCATGGGTGAGAAAAGGGCAGACCTGAAATCTGGAAGAGAATGAGAGAGCGCTAACACTCCAAATCAATGTAATGGTGGCCAAGATGGCAGGAAGCGAAGGAAAGCAGGAATGCAAGGAAGTGGGATGGGATTGGCGGGTGGTGTAGGGGCTGGATGGAGGGGTGGAGGATGATAAAGGGGGCAGTGGGCGATAGAGAAAGGTTGGGGGCAGATGTGTTCATTTTGGGATGTGTAGCATGTGGGACGCATATGGGTTCTCCAAGGAGAGACATCCAAAGGGAAGCTGGATTGGGCACATAGTTGCAGAGTCCAGAGAGGTGTGGACAGAGATAGAGTAGATGTGTGAGTTATCAGTGGATGAAGTTAGGGGGATAGAGCTGCCTGCCCAGAGCTCAAACTGGAGAGTGCAGAGCTATTCTAAGCACATCATATATTGCTCTCATTAGCTAATTCTATTGGGGTTTAAATGTGTCCCCATCTCAGAGTTCCTTTTATTTAAATCCAAATATCCATGGAGGGATGAAAGCCTAGACCCTTGTATTAATCAACTTTTAAGTCATAGAAACTGTACTCAAACTAGCTTAAGCAAAATTAAAAAGGTGGTGGATTTGTTGGCTCAAGTCAATGAAAAAAATCTGGAGCTTCAGATACAGCTTGATCCAGGTGCTCAAACAGTGTCATTAGGAAGTATCTCCCTATATGTCTTAACTCGACTCTCTTCTAAGCTGGCTTCACACACAAGCAGGCAGGGATGGCTCTTAGCAGTCCCAGGCTTCATTTTACTAGCTGGAAAATTCCCGCAGAAAGAGGTACCTACATGTTCAAAGGTCCTGGGGTTGATGAATTTGGTGAGACTGGCATCATATGTCTGTCTGGAGCCAGGAGTGGAATCAGTGCAACACAATCCACATGGACTTAGAACAGAAGAGAGACCTCCAGATAAAAACCAGAAAGCTGTGATCTGAGGTGAGGCCTAGAGGCAGGGCCCTTACCCCAGCATATGAGTTCTTTAAGGGCATGGGTCCTGACAGTTTTGCTTCTGCTATGTCCTCATCACCTAGAACACATTTGCTGAATAAATGAATGAATGAAGCTAAGCTATCATATGGGATCAGAAAACTGGGGGTAGGAGCAAAGCATTCCATTCTGGGTAGTTTTCTTGTAGGCCACAATGTGTTAGTATTTAGTGTGAAGAGGGAAGAAGGCAGAGCTGTGACCTGTCAGAGGAGCTGGTGGGGACCTGAAGACAGGTTCAGCTTTGGCAGGACCAGGCCCTGAGAAGAAAAAGAAGAGAGGGCTGTGGGCCTGTGCGGGAGGAGCTAACAGGTAGGCCACTTGCTCACTGCCCACAGGCCTCACAGAACCAGCTCAGGAGAGGGAGTCATGTTGCGTCTTCTTTGTTCTCTGAAGTGGCATGCATACATGTTCTCTCTTTAATTCATTGGCACCTCCTTAAGCTCCTCCCAGCACCTGGCAAGTGCTGAGGACCTCTGGTGCTTAACAAATGTTGGTGGATGCCTGCCTGACGATTGGAAAGAAAGACAGGTAGAGGCCCTGCCCTCACTAGACGCTGTATGCCTGGAGCGGGACAATAGACGTCTGGAGAACAGGAATGCTGGCTGCCCTTTGGCTGGTTGGCTCCTGGGCCCAGCAGGCCACTCTAGCTCATATGACTTACTCCCCATCCCACCCTGCCCTGAGCCAGGGGCTCCCATGGCAGGTAGCTAGCACTGTCTCCCTGCATAACCTTTTCCAGAGGGATTGGAGGAGCTAGACAGGGACATGGTTCCATCCCATGTGCCTCCTGGGGACTCAGACAGGAGCATTGGAGAAAAGCGAGCACAATGAATGCAGAAGCAGGCCCCTTGGGCAAAGTCTGCTATTCCTGCTCCACTATCTATTTATCTCTTCCTTCAGTTGGCTGTCCAGAATAAAAAGGAGGCATTTCCCTTTCAGCTAAGAGTGGTCTAAGTCCTGGCCAATGGTGTATGTATAGACACTTCCAAGAAGTTTGCTTAAAGGTAGTTGGCACATAACCTTTGCCCCTCTTATTCATCCCTTCTTCCTGTCTGTTGCTGGCATATAAATGAAATGACTGGAGCTGTGGCAGCCACTTTGAATCATAAGGAGATGCTGGAATGGAGGCTGTTCTAGTTTGCTAGCTGCCGGAATGCAACACACCAGAGATGGATTGGCTTTTAATAAAAGGGGATTTATTTTGTTGGTTCTTCAGAGGAAAGACAGCTAACTTTCCACTGAGGTTCTTTCTTACGTGGAAGGCCCAGGATGGTCTCTGCTGGTCTTCTCTCCAGGCCCCTGGGTTCCAACAACTTTCCCCGGGGTGACTTCTTTCTCCATCTCCAAAGGCCTGGGCTGAGCTGCTAGTGCTGAGATGAGGAATGCCAAGCTGCTTAGGCTGTGCTACGTTGCGTTCTCTCATTTAAGCACCAGCCAATTAAGTCAAATGTCACTCATTGCAGCAGACACGCCTCCTAGCTGACTGCAGATGTAATTAGCAACAAATGAGGTTCACGTACCATTGGCTTATGTCCGCAGCAAGACTAGGTATGCTCACCTGGCCAAGTTGACAACTGAATCTAACTAACACAGAGGCCATGCATGGCACAGCAATACGAAAGACTGTTAGAGCCAAGCTTTTATATATCAAGCCTGGACTCCCCTGTTCTAGACTTTTACATGAAAGAAAAATATTCTTCAATCTTGTTCAATTCACCCATGCTTTGTGCCTCTTATTCCCAGTCAAACCTAATCCTATCGAATTCACTGGTGACTCTCACAGCGAGCCCAGCATGAACGTTGTGGGGACGGTGGGGACACTGAAGCATCCTGAGAAGGAACAGTAGAGCTCCAAGGCCTGAGGCCATCCTCCAAGAACCTGCTCCCCCCCACCCCAGCCACCTCCCCATCCTTCAACTGCTGCTTTCCACCAGCACCCTTGCAGACCAGCCCCATCAGGGCCCCGTAACAGAGGGCACCTCAGAGGACCCCTGGTCTCATCTCATTCCATCAGCAAACAGGTACTGTGCACAAACTAGGCAGACCCTAGGGACGCAGAACTAATAAGACCTGCCCCACCCCCTAGAAGTTCTCAGTGTACCGGGACTGATAACTGATGGGTCGGGGCCGCGTGGGGGGTGCCGGGGTCGGGGTGTTGTATGGGGCGCGAAGAGAAAGTCGAAGAGCTGACTTGACTTTCAGCTGCATCTTAAATGATGAACAAGATATTTTCAGACTAAGAAAAGAGCATCCTAGGCTGAGGAAAGAGCAAAGACCAATGTGAAAAGGTGTTTGGGGAAGAACGAGAAATCCCCCGTGACTGAAGTGGGGGGTGGGGGAGGCCAGTGCGCTAAAACGAGAAGCAGGCCTGGGGGGGCGGCTGGTCTGGGGCCCCGGGGTCTGCACGCCCACAAGGACATGACTGGCTTCTATTATTCCAAAGCAACGGGAGCCCCCAGGGTTCTCCCGAGGGGGAACTGCAAGGGCAGATTTATGATCCTAGTTTGACAGATAAGGAAATTGGAGTCCAGACAGAGGAAGCCACTGGCCCGGGCGCCAGTCATTCATTTGTCAGAGGTTCCTGGCACACAGCAGGCCGGAAAGCCCAGAGCTCCCCAGCTGCTCTCCAGGGGAGGCGCCTGTTAACCACCGGACTCTGTGCCTCCTCTCTGTGCCTACCTGTCCTGGGTGCCAGTGAACAGTAATGCACCCTCTGCCCCCTGCCAGGGAAGCAACGCCATTTGGGGTGGGGGAGGGGGGTAGACCCCAAGGCCAGGGAGCATTGTTGGCTGCGACCATGCTCCAGAGCCAGGGAAACGGAACAAGCTGTGGGACCACCTCCGTCAGCTCCTCCTCGGTGCCTGGGATCCTGGCCTGGGACGTGGAGCTGAACAAAGCCCAGCCCTGACCTCCGGGAGCTCACGGCCTGGAGGACGAGGTGGGTCTGTGGCCAGCCATGATGCAGAACGAGCCCAGAGACTGCGGCAGGGCCTGGGGACAAACAGGGTCATGTCTGCAGCTTAACTCTGGGCATGGTGGCTGTGGTCCCTCCTTGCACTGAGCCCAGGCCTGGTGCTTCTCACACCCAGAAACCCTAGTGTCTCTCGCAGAAGCTGCTACTCTCAGCATCTGGCCCCAGCAAGGTTCACACTCAAACTAAGGGCTGAACAGGAAATAAACCCCATTCTATTTCCACTGCTGTCCCCACCACTATCCCCGCTGCCCCTACCCACTCCCCCAACTTCCCAGGAAACCAAGCAGGGCTTTGCAGAACGCACAGGAAATGTTTGGGCAGGGGGGGAGGCAGCATGGGACAATTGGACCAATGGGTGAAGGTCCTGCAGGGCTGGGGGCAAGGTGGCTGCAGACCAGGGAGCATTGCAGGAGGTGTGAGGGGTGTGCCAGGAACTGGGAAGAGAGAACAAGGAAAGGCAGATCCCTGGCAGCTGGTGCAGGGATTTAAACGTAGGGCTCTGGGAACTGGGGGTTGTTCATGGGGAGCCACAGGATGTTCTTCAGGATACACGGGGGTCCGCAATAGAACAGAACTTCCCACCGTCACCGCAGCCCCCCACCACCCTTGGCACTCCGACCCCAGGGCAGCACCCCCAGCAAGAGAATTCTTGTTTGCAAAGCCCTCCTCTCTGCTCTGCCCCCAACCCAGGGAGAGCCCATCCGGTCACCACAGGAGTGTGTCCCAGCCTTCTGGGGACTTGGGATGAGTTTTGTCCTGAGGACAGAGATGGGGGAGCTGCAGGCACCTCAGTGGAGTGAAGGGGAGTGCACAAGTGTCTGTGTGTGATATGACTCTCGGAGGGAGTGAGCTGGCCTGGAGCCTTTGTAGAATCCCACTCCACCCCCACCCTACTCCACATCCCAAGAGGAGAGTCCCTCTGGCCGCCACAGCACCCCGCATGGACCCCTCTCATCAGCCCTGCGTTAGTGTTTGGCACTGGTCTGACTGTGCTGCCGGACTGCAGCATTCCCGGGGCAGTGGCAGATCTTGTTCATTGTCATATCCCTAGGGAACACAGCACTTGGCATTTAGTAGGTGCTCAAGAAATGCATCCAGTAGGTGCTTAAGAATGCATGAGTGTGCTCTAGAACTGCAGAGGACGTGAGCACGTGGGTCTGTGTACACGCATGTGTGCAATGCCCAGTGTGGTCTGGGCTGCATCTCACCTCCCCTGCGGAGGTTCCCGCAGGGCCAGGAGGAGGGGCCGTGCTTTCCTTCCTGCTCCATTTGAATGACAGGTGTTGGCAGTTTATCTAACTGTGATAATGAAGAGGATGAGGGGGTGCTAATTCCCTCTCCCTTTATTGAATCCACCAATCCTTCACAGCCTCCGGGCTCTGAGAGGGGGTGATTAAAAGACACTCAGCACACTGGTTATGGCCAATTAACAGACTCTAATATAAACAATTAATAAAGCCTCGGCGGGAGGCGGGAGGGAGGGAGGCAGTCCCCCAGCCTCCATAGCTGCATCACTCTTGGGCCTTGGAGTCCAGCCTCAGAGGAGGGCCCTGCCTGGGGCGGCTGGTGAGGGGAGTGGTGGAGAGATGCGGGGGGGTAGGGGTGTGGCTGAGCCTCAGCCCACCCGCACTGATGCCAGTGAGGACCTAGACCCAGGGAACAGCAGGGACTTGTCGAGCCCCTGGGGACCACCGCACAGCGCTCTTCCTTCTGCCTGCTGCCTTGAGGCACACAGTGACCCACCTATGGCTAAGGAGCTTAACTGTCCCCTGTGCCTCTTAGGGGACACTGGTGTGACTCGGTTTCCCTTGCAGGCTGCCTTCCCCTCCCTGGTGGTCCCTGTAACTTGCTTTTTCCTGAATCAAATGCACCCACAACTGTATTACCTCTTAAGGGCGGCTTTCGGGTGTTGCCCTGTAAGCTTCCAAAAGGCGCAGCTCTGCACTCATTTCGGCCAGATCCTTAAAAGCCAGTCTTGTAAAATCCTCAAACTAATCTTAGCAGGAGATAGGAATTATAGGGGTTAGGGAACTCACTTATGTCACCTAAATCACTACTCCCTCTGTGAATAAGTGGTGGGGCCAGGACTTGACCCCAGGTCCAGGCTCCGAAGGCCACACACTTTCTGTGCATTGGGTTAGGGGACAGCAAAGGTTTTCTGTAAAGGACCGCAAAGTCCTTTGGCCCTCTTTTTTTATTTTAACCCTTCCAATGTGTGCCATATACAGTTGTCTTCCAAAAGACAGTAGATAACTTTAGAGACTGTATTTATAATATAACAAAATCCAATGCACATTCATAGACCCAAAACTCTTTGCCTTATCAAAGCGATGTCTTTGGCATTCTGCTCAGGCCCAGGTAAGAACTTTGAACAGCTAGTGGTATTGATTTTCCCCAGCTGCCTTGGTTGGGATGGCTGCTTCCTATGGCGCTGCAAGCTGCAGGAAGTCACAGGCAAGGGTCTGGGGCTGTGGCTTCCACTGCGACATGGGTCACTGCGGGCTGCTGCAGGCCTTCGGGGCCACCGGCCTCCAACCCACCAACTTCGGGCAGGCGGAGCAGCCAGTCAGCATCATGACGGAGAAGCAGCTGGAGCCGCTGTCACAGGACAAGAACCACTGGGTATACTGACCCAGAGTCCCCCGCCCCCTCACCACTTTCCTGGGCTACGTGTCCAACCTCACCTGCTCCGGCATCTGCAAGACCATCTGCTACCTCTTAGGGTAGGTTGGGATAACGTGGCAGCATAACCCAGGGGACCTCCTGGCACCCATGTCCCTGGCAGGGGCAGCCTTGGGGAGAAGGAACTTCTGGAGAATGGAACCAACAGGATGGGGGAACCAGAGAAAATTACTGCAAGTAAGAGGACGGGCTGATGCCCATTCTGGACTGGAGGATGGCGGCACAGATCGTGGAGGGTGTGGCGTGAGCACTTTGCACAGCGCCTGCCCAGCTCCGCAGGGAGCACAGCAACCTGAGCCAGTGTGTTACTGGGGCCAGAAGAAGCGAGCCCCTGCGTGGAGCCCGGCACTCACAGGCACTTGCTGGGCGACGGAAGCTTCTCCTTCCATCCCTGCGAGGAGCCACCGGCTCCAGGCTGACCTTTCTGGGCTGGGGCCTGGCCGAGCACCCCAGGGCCGACGCCAGCCTCACATGGGACGGGGTGACCATGCCTTCTGCATCAACACAGCCCGGGAGTGTGATGGCTCCAGCTAGACAAAGCCGAGGCCTGGGGCAAGACCCAGGGGGACGTGCGGCTGGTCAGGGTCTGCGGCAGGGCCTCCCCGGTCTTCCCCCTGCTCGCGGCTGAGACCTGTGCCCAGAAGACTGACACCGCCCCTGAGAGGCCTGGGAATAGGGACTGGAGGGCTGTGGCCATGGGAGGCCTTCCCTTTCTCTATTTATTAGTGTGGAATCCCCTCCCCACCCCTCCTTGGCCAGCAGCGTCTCTGCAATGGATGGGTTCGGCTGTCCAAAAAAAAATACCAGTTAAGTGTCCAGGCTCTGCAGGCTCCACGGTCCATGCCCAGCCATCCGACTCTGCCAGGGGCGTGTGAAAGAACCAGAGACTGCACGAGCAAAGGAGGGTGGCTGTGCTCCAACAACTCCTGACGGACGGATACGGGAATTTTAATTTCATATGCTTTTCACATGTCACCAAATATTCTCATTGTGTGTGTGTGTGTGTCATTTTCCAACAATGTTAACATGCAAAACTGTGTCGTTCACAGGCTATACAAAAACTGTGAGAGAAAAAGAAAACAAAACTGTGAGGGGCCAGATTTGGCCCACGGGCCAAAGTTAGAAGTCTTTGGGACTTCCTGGGCATCCCAAAGGGATATTTTCTGAGATTCGTCCCTCCGGGAGGGGCATGGAGTCTGAAGTGTCATCTCCCAGCCCTCCCGGTCAACAGGGTGAGGGGTCAAAATATGGAAGCTCCAAAGAAAACAAAGATGAACATGCTAGAACCACCAACCTTCTCCCAGCCCCAGACACCATGCTTAATCCCTCAGCATTTAGTGGAATATTTTGAACATATATATGCCTCAGCTATATTAAAAGAAATTTAAGGATTAATAGATGTCTGTGCATAAGCCAGATTATTACTGGGAAAGGAACATACCTCAAGAACATTCTTTTTTTTAATAATTTTTTTTTACCTTTTTTATTGTTTAGTATAATATATTTACAAAGCAAAGAAATAAAAGAGCAATAGTTTTCAAAGCACTTTTCAACGAGTAGTTAGAGGACAGATCCCAGAGTCTGTCAAGGGCTACCATACCATCCTCTCAGATTTTTCCTTCTAGTTGCTCCAGAATATAGGAGGCCTGAGGGCTTAAATATTTTTTTATAATTAAATTTATTTTGTATTTTCAAACCAAAACAACATACAAACATGAACATTCTTAACATACAAACATTCCGTGCATGGCATACAATCACTGACTCACAATATCATCACATAGTTGTGTCTTCATCACCATGATCATTTTTTAGAACATTTGCATCACTCCAGAAAAAGAAATAAAAAGAAAAAACTCACACATATCATACCCCTTACCCCTCCCTCTCATTGACTATTAGTATTTCCATGTACCCAAAAGATTTTAACCTTTGTTCCCCCTATTTTTTTCTATACCCCTTACCACTCCTTTTCATTGTTCACTAGTATTTCAGTCTTCTCAATTTGTTTTAACATTTGTTCACCCAATCATTTATTTATTTTTAATCCATTTTTTTAACTCATCTGTCAATATTGTAGATAAAAATTTCATCAGACACAAGGTTTTCACAATCACAGTCACATTGCAAAAGCTGTATCATTATACATTCGTCTTCAAGAAACATGGCTACTGGAACACAGCTGTACAGTTTCGAGCACTTCCCTCTAGACTCTCTAATACACCTTAAACTAAAAAGGGGATATCTATAAATGCATAAGAATAACCTTCAGGATAATCTATTGACTCTGTTTGAAATTTCTCAGACACTGACACTTTATTTTGTCTCCTTTCTCTCTTCTCCCTTTCTGTCGAGAAGGTTTTCCCAATCCTTTGATGCTGAGTCCCACTTTTTTCTAGGATTTCTGTCCCACATTGCCAGGGAGGTTTACACCCCTGGGAGTTATGTCCCACTTAGAGAGGGGGAGGGCAGTGAGTTTACTTCTCATGTTGGCTGAGAGAGAGAGAGGCCACATCTGAGCAACAAAAGAGGTTCCTGGGGGTGACACTTAAGCCTAATTTTAAGTAGGCTTAGTCTATCCTTTGCAGGGATGTTTCATATGAACAAACCCCAAACCTCGGCCTATTGACTTGGTTGTCCCCACTGCTTGCAAGCATATCAGGGATTCTCCAAATGGAGACATTAAATTTTCCCCATTTCTCACCATTCCCCCAAGGGGACTTTGCGAGTACTTCTTTGTTCACTGTTCAGATCACTCTGGGATTTATGAGGGCATCACTCTGGACAAACCTACAAAATCTCATGCCGAATTCAAGGTTCTGTGCACTATGATGTTCAATTTAACTGTCCATATAAGTTATATTAGGAAATGCATTAGTTGAGATATAAATTTTGTACCGAATAAACATTTTTTTTGCTTTAGTCTCACACATAAGTTAAAATTTTAAAATATGTACTACCATAAATTTTCAACATCCTGCAATATTGACATTCCTTTGTTCTTCCTGATGCAAAATATTTTTTTATTTGTACATTTAGTCACTATCATTTTACACTCTAGGCATTCCTAGATTATACCATCTCAGTCTTTATCATCTATCTTTCCTTCTAATTTCATTTGTGCCCCCAGCTGTCCTCCCTCCATCATTCTCACATTCAGCTTCATTCAATGTACTAATATTATTGTGCTACAATTAGGTAGTATTGTGCTATCCATTTCTGAATTTTTACAATCAGTCTTGTTGCACAATCTGTATCTCTTCAGCTCCAATTACCCCAAATCTACCCTATTTCTATCTCTTAATGACCTCTGTTCTTAACTGAAATTCTCCAAGTTCATTCATTAATGTTAGTTCATATCAGTGAGACCATACAGTATTTGTCCTTTTGTTTCCAGCTAATTTCACTCAGCATAATGTCCTCAAGGTCCATTTGGAATATTTGGTGTGAAATGATATCTCATTGTGGTTTTGATTTGCATTTCCCTAACCACCAGGGAAGTTGAACATCTTTTCAAGTGCCTTTTGACCATTGGTATTTCCTCTTCTGAGAAGTGTCCGTTTATGTCTTTTGCCCATTTTGTAATTGGGTTGCTTGTCTTTTTGCTGTTGAGTTGAACAACCTCTTTATATATCCTGGATACTAGACCTTTATCTGATATATCGTTTCCAAATAGTGCCTCCCAAAGTCTTTTTACTGTCTTTTCACTTTCTTTTGTTTTTTTTTATAAACTTTTTTATTAATTAAAAAACTTAACAAAAGAACATTAAAATATCATTCCATTCTACGTATACAATCAGTTCTTTTTACTTTCTTGACAAAGTTCTTTGATGCACAAAAGTGTTTAATCTTGACTCCCATTTATCTATTTCTTTCTTCAATGCTCATGCTTTGAGTGTAAGAGCTGGGAAACTGCCTCCTATTATAAGATTTATAAGATATTTCCCTACACTTTTTTATAAAAGTTTTATGGTCTTAGATCTAATGTTTAGGTCTTTGATCCATTTTTGTATAGGGTGTGAAGATATGGACCATCTTTCATTCTTTTGCATATGGCTATCCAGTTTTCCAGGCACCATTTATTGAAGAGACAGAAGTCCCAGGTCAGGTGGCTTGACTGCCTTATCAAAGATCAATTGTCCATAGATGAGAGAGTCTATATCTCAACACTTTATTCGATTTCATTGGTCGGTATATCTATCTTATGCCAGTACCATGCTGTTTTGACCACTGTAGCTTCATGATACATCTTAAAGTTAGGTAGTGTGAGACCTCCAACTTTATTTTGCTTTCTCAGGATATTTTTCGCTATTCTGAGCACCCTGCCCTTCTGGATGAATTTGGTTATTGATTTTTCTATTTCTGAAACGTAAGTTTTTGGGATTTTAATTGATACTGCATTGAATCTATAAATCAATTTAGGTGGAATTGACATCTTAACTATATTTAGTCTTCCAATCCATGGACACAGTATGCCCTTCCATCTATTTAGTTCTTCTGTGATTTCTTTTAGCAATTTCTTATAGTTTTCTTTGTATAGGTCTTTTGTATTCTAGTTAAATTTATTCCTAAATATTTTATTATTTTGGTTGCAATTGTAAATGGAATTTTTTCCTTGATATCCCCCTCAGATTGCTTATTACTAGTGTATAGAAACACTACAGATTTTTGAGTGTTGATCTTGTAACCTTCCACTTTACTGTATTCATTTATTAGCTCTAGTAGTTTTACTGTGGATTTTTTGGCGTTTTCGACATATAGTATCATATCATCTGCAGTGAGAGTTTTACTTCTTCTTTTTTAATTTTGATGCCTTGTATTTCTTTTACTCGTCTAATTTTTCTGGCTAGAACTTCCAACACAATGTTGAATAACAATAGTGACAGTGGACATCCTTGTCTTGTTCCTGATCTTAGAGGGAAAGTTTTCAGTTTTCCCCCATTGAGGATGATGTTAGCTGTGGGATTTTCCATATATTCCCTTTATCATGTTGAGGAAGTTCCCTTCTATTCCTATCCTTTGAAGTGTTTTCAACAAGAAAGGATGTTGAATTTTGTCAAATACCTTTTCTGTATCAATCGAGATGATTATGTGTTTTTTCTTCTTTGATTTTGATATGGTGTATTATATTAATTAATTTTCTTATGTTGAACCATCCTGACATACCTGGGATGAATCCTACTTGGTCATGGTGTATAATTGTTTTAATGCGCTGCTGAATTCAATTTGCAAGAGTTTTTTGAGGATTTTTGCACCTATATTCATTGGAGAGATTGGTCTGTAATTTTCTTTTCTTGTAGTATCTTTGTCTGACTTTGGTATGAGGATGATGTTGGCTTCGTGGAATGAGTTAGGTAGCCTTTCCTCCTCTCCAATTTTTTGAAGAGTTTGAGCAGGATTTGGTACCAATTCTTTCTTGAATGTTTGGTAGAATTCACATGTGAAGCCATCTGGTCCTGGACTTTTCTTTTTGGGGAGCCTCTTAATGGCTAATTCAATTTCTTTACTTGTGATTGGTTTGTTGAGCTCATCTATTTCTTTTCGAGTCAATGTTGGTTGTTCATGCCTTTCTAGGAAGTTGTCCATTTCATCTACATTGTCTAGCTAATTAGCATGGAGTTGTTCATAGTATCCTCTCATTACCTCCTTTATTTCTAGGTATTCTAGGTCAGTGATTATGTCTCCTCTTCCATTTCTGGTTTTATTTATTTGCATCCTCTCTCTTCTTTTTGTCAACCTTGCTAAGGGTCCATCACTCTTATTGATTTTCTTGAAGAGCCACCTTCTGGTTGTGTTGATTTTCTCAATTGTTTTCATGTTCTCAATTTCATTTATTTCTGCTCTAATCTTCGTTATTTCTTTCCTTTTGCTTGCTTTGGGGCTAGTTTGCTGTTCCTTCTCTAGTTCTTCCAAGTGAACAGTTAATTCCTTGATTTTTGTTCTTTCTTCTTTTTTGATATAGGTATTTTGGGTAATAAATTTTCCTCTTAGCACTGCCTTTGCTACTTTCCCATAAATTTTGATATGTTGTGTTTTCATTTTCATTTGCCTCAAGATATTTACTGATTTCTCTTGTAATTTCTTCCTTGACCCACTGGTTGTTTAAGAGTGTGTTGTTGAGCCTCCACATATTTGTGAATTTTCTGGTGCTCTGCCTATTATTGATTTCCAACTTCATTCCTTTATGATCTGAGAAAGTATTTTGTATGATTTCAAACTTTTTAAATTTATTAGGACTTGCTTTGTGACCCAGCATATAGTCTATCCTTAAGAATGATGCATGAGCACTTGAGAAAAAGGTGTATCCTGCTGTTGTGGGGTATAATGTTCTGTAAATGTCTGTTAAGTCTAGTTCCTATATTGTAACATTCAAATTCTCTGTTTCTTTATTGGTCCTCTGTCTAGATGTTATGTCCATTGATGAGAGCAGGGAATAGAAGTCTCCAACTATTATGGTAGATGTGTCTATTTCTCTTTTCAGTGTTTGCCTCATGTATTTTGGGGCACTCTGGCTCAGTGCATATGTATTTACGATTGTTATATCTTCTTGTTGAAGTGTTCTTTTTATTAATACATAGTGCCCTTCTTTGTCTCTTTTAATTGTTTTACATTTGAAGTCTAATTTGTTGGATGTTAGTATAGCTACTCCTACTCTTTTCTGATTGTTGTTTGCATGAAATATCTTTTCCGAACCTTTCACTTTCAACCTATGTTTATCCTTGGGTCTAAAATGTGTTTCCTCTAGACAGCATATAGATGGGTCCTGTTTTTAATCCATTCTGCCAGTCTATGTCTTTTGATTGGGGAGTTTAATCCATAAACATTTAGTGTTATTACTATAAGGGCAGTACTTTCTTCTACCATTTTGCCTTTTGGATTTTATATGTCATATCTAATTTTTCTTCTTTTTACCTTTACTGATAGTCTTTATTTCTACACTCTTCTCCACTCCTCTCTCTGCTGTCTTTTCCTATCTGTCATTAGTGCTCCTTTTAGTATATC
>PVIY010004991.1:55492-91532 GCA_004026745.1 Myrmecophaga tridactyla
TTTTTTTTTTTTTTTTTTTTTTTTTTTTTTTTTTTTTTTTTTTTTTTTTTTTTTTTTTTTTTTTTTTTTTTTTTTTTTTTTTTTTTTTTTTTTTTTTTTTTTTTTTTTTTTTTTTTTTTTTTTTTTGGTATGGGCAGGCACCGGAAAATGAATCCCCCTCATTTTTGAAGGACAATTTTACTGGATATAGAATTCTTAGTTGGCAGTTTTTCCTCTTGTAGTATCTTAAATATATCAAACTACTGTCTTCTTGCCTCGATGGTTTCTGCTGAGAAATCTATGCATAGTCTTATTGGGTTTCCCTTGTATGTGATGGATTGCTTTTCTCTTGCTGCTTTCAAGATCCTCTCTTTCTCTTTGAACTCTGACATTCTGATTAGTAAGTGTCTTGGAGTACGTATATTTGGATCTCTTCTGTTTGGGGTACCCTGCATGTCTTGGATCTGTAATTTTAAGTCTTCCATAACAGTTGGGAAGTTTTCAGTGATAATTTCTTCCATTAGTTTTTCTCCTCCTTTTCCCTTCTCTTCTTCTTCTGGAACACCCACAACATGTATATTCATGTGCTTCATGCTGTCATTCAATTTCCTGAGTTCCTGCTCATATTTTTCCATTCTTTTCCATATATTTTCTTTTGCTTGTCAGATTTCAGATGTTCCATCCTCCAGTTCACTAATCCTACCTTCTGCCTCTTGAAATCTAACATTGTAGGTTTCCATTGTTGTTGTTTTTTTCATCTCTTCTACTGTGCCTTTCATTCCCATGAGTTCTGTGATTTGTTTTTCAGACTTTCAATTTGTTCTTTTTTGTACATCCCTTGGCTTCTTTATATCCTCCCTAAATTCATTGATTTGATTTATGATGAGATTTTCCATGTCTGTTTGAACACCCCGAATTGTTTCAACTCCTGTATCTTATTTGAATTGATTTGTTCCTTTGACTAGGCCATATCTTCAAGTTTCCTAGTATGATTCATTATTTTTTGCTGGTGTCTAGACATTTAATTTCCTTAATTAGTTTATTCTGGAGATTGTTTTGACTTTTCTACATAGGATTTTCTTGCTGGATGACTTTGTTGTCTATCTGTTCTTTGACATTCAGTTCAGCTTATTCTAGACCTCTAGCTTAGAGGTCTAGAATAAGATCAGAATTTTTCAGTTCTTATTTTCTTGTTTCTTGCCCTACCTGCATGGTGCCTTTTTTCCCCTTTAAGGGGGGTCTACTTAGGTTTTATAGACCCCAGTCAGATTTTCCCAGACCAACCTGGCCTCCTCTCTGAAGGAAAGAGTCACCTACATCAGTTTTCTCTGAGGGTGAGACCCAGCAGGTTGTAAGATTTTCCTATGAAGCCTCTGGACTCTGTGTTTTTCCTGTCCTGTCCAGTATGAGGCACTTGTCTGCCTGTGGGCCCCACCAGGGTGGGATGCGGTACCTTTAACTTCAGTGGTGTGGTGCCTTTAACTTCAGCAGACTTTCCCTGCTGGAGTGTGGTCGGTACACAGGAGAGGTTGTAGGCTGGTTTTAATCACTTCAGTTTTCCAGACCCTGTGTTGAATGCCTTGAGGGAGGGATTTCACCTGAGTTGGGCCCCAGCCCTCTCCTGGGGAATGCATCTCCTCCAGGGAATTACTTCTTTTCACCTGACCAGCCTCTTTGCCTCTCAGACAAGCTTAATTCTGCCTTTGCCTGGGGCAGTTGGAGCCTGAGAAGCCTTGCAGTTGTATGCAAAGAGCAATCAAGCTGTAGAAACACAGCCACAAAAAAGAAAAGAAAAAAAATCATTTTCAGAGCAGGACCCCCTTTCCTCTTTCCTCAGTTTTGCCAATCAAGAGCTTAAGTTGGTATATTGTTCTGTGTATTTCCAGGTCCTTTGTACCCTCTCCTTTGCTTCAGGGCCCAGACCTTTTAAGTATTTTGTGCTGTTCGATCCCCAAAAAAATTCTGTTTTTGTTTTTTTTTTTTCTTTTTTGGTCAGGCCTGCCCCTTCTGCGCCAGGACAAAACCCAGCAACCTCAGTTTTACTCAGCTTTTATGCTGCAGTTTGGGGGACTCATGGTTCTGAGTAGGATCGCAGCTGGTCCAGCTTGTTCAGACTGGTGTACGCTGTGTGTCCAGTCACTGACGTGGCCCCAGCAGTTGTTCTGTACTGCTCCTGGCTATTTACTAGCTGCTCTGGAGGATGAACTAAATCCCACACCTCACTAAGCTGCCATCTTGGACTTTCTCCTCAAAATTTATTTTTATTGACAAATCTTTACACACATACAAGTCCATACACAGTATATAATCAATGGCTTCAATATCATCACATAGTTGGGTATTCATCACCAAGATCATTTTTTTTTGAACATTTGCATCACTCCAGAAAAAGAAATAAAAAGAAAAAGCTCATACATCCCATACCCTTCACCCCTCCCTCTTATTGGCCACTAGTATTTCCATCTAACCAATTTATTTTAGCCCTTATTCCCCCTATTATTTAATTACTTATTATCTATATTTTTTTACTTATCTGAATGACATTCATTTTCTCTGCAACTAGTCTGTGAGCTGCTTGGAGACAAGAACCATAACTTAGTTGTTTGTTAGTGTAGATGCCCTGTGCCTAGTACATGGCTTGACATATAAATACTGCTCAATAAATGTGTCTAAATTGAAAACAATCGGGATTCTAAATCCCATTTTACCAGAGAACCAAAGGGCCTCGGAGCGTGGCCTGTGAGGGACAGAAAGACCTGCTAAGAGGCAGGCGTGGATGGATCAGTGTGCAGAGAGGCAGACACACGAGGAGTGAGGGAAGCAGTTCTTCTCCTGCACAGCCAGGATTGGACAATCCAAAATGGCAACCAAACTTTGGCCTCTGGACCTGGGAGAGCTCCCTGCTGTTACACAGGACAGGGCAGTGGGGGCATCAGATGTTCTGGGGCTTTAAGGTAACTAAAAGAACACAGGTCAGAGGGAGCTAAGAAGCTGTCTGTCCCTCCTTACACCTATTCACCTCATTCATCAATTGAGTACATATTTTTCAAGCATCTACTCTGGATATTTCTCAGTTTGAGCCAAAGCCTCCTAGCTGTCTTTGGAAATATCCCTGGAGGAGGGGGAGTGTTGCGTTTTGGGTTGCCAAGGACATGCCTGAGCTGCCTGGGAAATGAGAGTAAATAGATGACATCCCATGTCAACAGAGCAGATAAGTAATCTCTTGGGGAAATTCTTGGTGTTGGCAAAGCAGGCAATTAAGCAAAGCCAATACTATGTTAGAGGCGGTGGGAAGGTGACCTCGGAGCCTTTAGTGGAAAGGGCCAAAATTAATGATATGAAAGAGACATTATCAGCTTTGAGAGGCCAAGAGGTGGTTCTCCCAGGTTGTTCCTGCCTCCTCCTGCCTCAGCTTCCGTGGGGGCACCTTGGCAGCTCCCTTTCTCCGCAGACCTTCTGGGTCTACCCCCTGCCCCATCCCTGCACCAGAGAAGCAGGGAAGAGCGTCCCAGAGCCATCAGCTCTCAGCTGGGTGGGTTCAGGGAGTGGGGCCTACGGCCTCTCTCATGCCACAACTTCAACCCATCAGAAATCCTGCTACCTTTAAAATGAGATCCAACGCTGCGCTCTTCACCACCCCCTGCTGCCACCCTGAGCCTCCTCACCCGCCCCCAGGCCCCGCCCCAGCCTCCGCCCTCCCCGCACTGTCTATTGTCCACGTGCAGCAAGAAGGGACCCTGAGAACAGCCAGCAGACCACATCCCAGCCCTGGTCTCAATGGTTGTCTTCCTGCCACTCCTAGAATTCCAAACATTCAGCATGGCTCAAACCTCTGCAACCGCATTGCCTGCATCCTCTCCCCACTCACTCTGTGCCTGCCACGCTGGTCCCCTCCTCAAACTTGCCAGGGGACTTTCTTATTATTTACTTATTATTCTTTCCCCCAGACACCCGCAGTGTCCCTCGCTCCCTTCCTGCAGGCATCTTCTCTCCTTCCCTGCCCACCCTGCCCTTCGGTCCTTCTCTAACCTGCTGCCTGCTTCATTTGTCTTCAGAGCATTTCCTTCCAAAGTCGTTTGTTATCTGCTTCTCTCCTGCAACTAAAAAGGTGTGAGGCCCACAGATCTCCAGAGGATCCCTGGATGGAATTCGGTAGTGGCGGAGGCGGGGGGTGGGGGGGTGCGGGGGGTGGGGAGGGTGTCTTTGAATATGGATTGGAAAAAAAATCACATCCTTATTTTCACGACTCTCTAATTGAGATTTAGCATTTCCTTCCATTGTGCATCTTGGCAGCAAATGACGGCAGTGTTCACAGAATCTGTGTCTCTGTCAGTAATGAAAGCACAGATAGTTTCAAATCACATTACAATTGCAGCAGAAATCTCGAAATATCATTTACGCTCAATACTGCTTCAAAATTATGGTGGTTTTATCAGACCCACTGCTTGATCTGATTATCGAGGGCATTAATAAAG
Source organism: Myrmecophaga tridactyla (assembly GCA_004026745.1). NCBI lineage: Eukaryota > Metazoa > Chordata > Mammalia > Pilosa > Myrmecophagidae > Myrmecophaga > Myrmecophaga tridactyla. The sequence continues at coordinate 59,947 of PVIY010004991.1, forward strand.
CAGCACATATATTACTCTATCACAGTTTTTTCTTAATATTTTGATGACCTCATTTTAATATAACTGGTTTCCTTTGAATCTTATAATTTTTACTTTACGGATTTAAAAATGTTATTCTGAGAAAGGGTTCATAGGCTCCCGCAGAAGCCACAGGGAACCATGGCACAGCAACCACAGGGAAGCCTTGTTCTAGAACAAGGCAGAGACAACTCATTTTGTTCCACTGAGTCTCCAGTGCCCAGAACAGGTCCAGTGCAAAGGAGGAGCTCAGTAAATATCTATGGGAGAAAAGGAACAGGGAGAGAAGGAGAGGGGAAAGAGAGGGGAGTCAACACAAAGATGAATATAGCTTAGCGGGGAGAGCAGAGCCCTGGGTTTGAACCTGGCTCTCCCACAGGCTCAAAGCAGTCGGGTTGCATCATATAACCTCCTGCAGCCTCAGTTTCCTTGTCTGTAAGATGGAGCGAATCATACCCACTTTACCTGGTTGTTGTGAAGAGCGAATAAAATAATGTGCCGGGTGCTGAGTGAGTGCCTAATAGATTATAACATATTTTGGTGAATGCTGTGACCTCTCCAGCCCAACGTGACCCATGGATCTGCCCCTCTCAGCCAGGAAGGCAAAGACATTCCACAGAGTGTGGAATCCCCTGAAGATGTCCAGAAGATTCTAAAGAGATCTGGCCCTACTCTGGGAGGCAGACTGGCCGGGGCTGGGCCCTGGGCAGTGTCTGGGAACACAGAGAGTCAACTGTCCATCGAGGCTGGGCCGAGAGGTTGGATGGCCTGCACAGGACCTGTGCATGGGGTCGTGACTGGGAGGGGGCCTCCTCCAAGACTTCACTGTGAGTCTGGAGGCATTTATGGGGATGGGGATGGCCATCGCAGGGAAGTGCTTAGAACAAGCCATTGGGAAGGAAGTCCTGAGGGTCTGGGACACACTTGACCCCATCAGCCAAGTTCTGTTCCCACTGCCCCGTGTCTGCCCTAAGACCTTGTCCCAAGTACCAGCGTCCTTGTCTCTCCTACTTAGTATGGCTGAATCTGGGTTGTTGTCTGCCATTTCCCTGGACCCCCCTTTCTGAGGCCCTGCTTCCCAAGCATTGGCCCATAGCGACACCCAGAAAATGACATCCATTTGTGGGGCACACTGTGGAAAGCGGAGGGCAGTGATGTCAGAGCCCATGGGCTGAGGCTCCACCTCTCAGCAGCCTCCCTGTTTCTTAGACAAGCCAGGTGTACCCCCACCTCAGGGCCCTTGCCCAGCCCTTGGCTGGGAATGTTCTTTGCCAAATATCTACATGGCTTCTGTCACCAGCAGTCCCTGCCACCTCAGCCTAAGTTCCAGCCTTCTCCATGGCCTGAAGTGTTAGAAAGCCCCTAGCTTCAGGGTCTGTTTCCTCACCTGCAGATATGACAATGACAGTGGCTTCCTGGAGTTGGTTGGGAGGATGGATACTGTGGCTGTGTCCCCAAGAGGAGCAGGTGCCTTGAGCTTCTGTGCCCCCCTCTCTCCCCCCAACTGTACTTGGATTTCCTAGTTTTTGGGGTGGGGAGAGGTTCTGGGGGGTTCAGGGACCTCCATCACTCCCCCTCCTCCTGTCTTCTGAGGAGGGAGGGGAGGAGAGACATCACATCCATTTTACAGATGGGAAATCCAAGGCTCAGGGAGGTGATGAGACATAGGATCCATGTCTCCTGTCTGTGTTCCTAGCTGTACACATTCTGCTGCTGTCCTTTGGATGGACCAAGTGATATGACGTGGTCAGTTCTGAAGTTATATTGGAACCAAGACCCCGGACCCAGTGAGGGGGGCCATGTGGACATGGGGGTCTGCAGGCACAGCAGCTGTCATTTACTGAGCCCCTACTACGTGCCAAGCATTTAACTCTTTGACTCGTTAATCTTCACAAGTCTAGCAGTAGGCACAAACCCCCTCTTACAGATAAGGAAACAGAGCCAGTACGTGCCAACCCTGGGAGTCAAACCTGGCCTGCGTGATTCGAAAGTCTGTGCTCTCACTTCGCTGCCAGAGAGGGGAAGGAAGAGAAAGAGCAGGGTGTGAAGAGTAAAGAGAATGCTGTCTTGAAGAAACTGTAAGTTTGGAAAATCTGAGGGAGCTTGAGGGGAGATCCAAGAGGGGGATGCTGATTCAGGAGACAGAGCTTTAGCCAGGAACAGCAAGTTGGCAGCTGCTGGAGGCCAAAGGGCTTGACAGAGAGATGTTGAAAAGTAAGAAGGAAGCTGCAGCCTGGAGTCCCCGGTGGCTGCAGAGAGCACCTCTGCACCTGCAAGAATGAAGAACCATGAATCCCACCCACTCTCCTCCCACGACTGACAGGTATTTCAGCCCCTCCCTACCTATATTGTCCCTCACCCCTGGCCCAGAGATAAGACACATGCACAATTAGATGCAGTGGGTCCATGGTGTTTCCATGTAGATGTAATGTAGAAGGGTTCCCAGGGTGGTTTACCTGGGGTTGTTAGCTGGGAGAGCATGAAGTAAGAGAAGCATCTTGTCATTTCTGGTGGCTGTGTCTGTATGTGTGCACATATGCATAGGTGACTGTGTTCATGTATGTGTGTGTGCTTGTGTGTGCATGTTGTGTGTGTGCCTGTTGTGTGTGAGTGTGGATACATGCACACCTGAACATGCATTTGAGTGTGCATGCATGGGCTTATATGGGCTTGCCTGTGCACCCGGTGTGCTTGGTGTGTGGGTGTACGTTATGTGTGTGTTCATGTGTATGTGTGCAGGCGAGCTCTGCAAAGAGAGAGAGCCCAAGGAATGGGGAGAGGATTCCTGCTGTTCCCATCGCCCCCCACTGAAGCTGGCTGGGTGAGGAGGATGTGTAGGCCATGGGAAGCCTGGGGAGCTTTCTTCTCCCAAAGGTGCCACCACCAGCAGGGAAGGAAGGGAGGGAGGAAGCAGCACCTTATTTAAATGCAAATGACTGAAATACAACTTTCTTTATTAAAATGCAAATCACACTTCATTCTCTGACACCTCCCCAGTGCCACAGAACACAGAAATCAAAGCTGCAGGGCCCCCATGTGCCCAGGATAGTGGGAGGCTCTGCTTGCTGGGTGGATAAGGAAAGAAGGGCAGCTGGGGCAGAGGGTACCCAGGGTGGGCTTGGGATGCTAAACCAGGCATCAGTTGTGTCTCCAAGGGCTTCTGGGAGAGGGAAACAGCCACTGATGCAGGGAGTGGGGGCCAGGGGCCAGGACTGCCAACCCCCATATGGAACCAGGCTGGAGCGTGCCAAGGTCGTCTCCTGCCAGCTCTCTGCCTGGCTGGGTCAACATGCTGTGCGGTTTCCTAATGAGACTGGGCTCCCAGGTCAGCCTGCAATCCTCAGGGAGCTGATAAGAACTATTTGTCTGGTTGCCAGATTTGTTACAATGGTTACCTCTTGGGTGATTTGGACCTTGCTGCCAGAGGTCAGAATACTGGGGGTTAAGCTAAAGTAGTCCTGAGCTCAGGCCCCAAGGGGGGCCTGCCTTATTTCGGCCCATCTTCTTGAGAGGGGGCCTCAGGAACAGGGCTGCCAGATACAGCTGTGCAGGTCATGAGGGTGAGGAGGAGCTAAATTGGTCCCATGCCCTGCTCTTCTAGCTGGATGACCTGGCATGGGGCTGAGACCTCTGGGAAAAAGGGATGCCTTTTGCACCAAGATACCCTTGGCTTTAAGCCAAGCATCCTCAGAGCTGGGTCTGCCCACAGGGATGATTTTTTCTTATTCTTCCACCTGCAGAGAGCGCCTTTTCCTAATTTGCACATGAATGCTATAGAAGCAGGGGGCACCTGAGACCCTTGGCTCCTCTTTATTCTGCCCCACATCAACACTTCAGACCCTGCCTCCTCTCCCTGCAACTTGGTTTCCCAGTTCTCTGTACCTTGTTTCTTCTGCCCCTTTCCTTTCTGTCTTCCAGCTATTTTCCCACTCTCTATACACCCCTTCCTCATGGGTCCCTCTGGCCTGTCCACACATCCCCCATCGGGAGCCTGGCCACAAGCTGGCACCTGGTCCTTGGCCACTAGCGTCTGAGGAAGTGAGGGTGGGACAGGCCCTTGCTGGCTCAGGGCTGTGCTGGCACGTGGCACAGGCCCAGGGCGTGGGGGAGGGTCCCTGGCTCCTTCCATCTGCCAAGCTCCTAATATAGGCAGCAGCAGCCACGGAGCGGGGGAAGCAGGGGAAGCAGAAGGCAACTTGGAGCTGGAGGGTGACAGGGCTGAGCTACCTCCATATAAATATCCCGTCTGTCGCCCCGGGGCGGCAGCTTCCTGGGGGCACTTCTGATGTCATCAGCTTCCCAGGAGAGCTTTGGTGGCGCCCGCGGGGGCCTGGGTTGGGCCCTGGGACAAAGGGTCTGGGTTGCAGACCGAGGAGCCTGAAGCCTCCTTGACGTACCTCCGGGCTCAAAGCTTTGGACATTTCTCGCCTCTCGCAACCATCTTCATGGCCCCCATAGATGCACACAGACCCCTCCACCCCAGACTGTGTGGGCCTGGGCTTTGAGCCCCTCAGACGGCCCTACAGAGGGCCCCTTCCTTCACATCACCCACAAATTACTCGGCTAGTCCCACTGCACCCTGGTGGGAGTCTGCCCTGAGGGACCATGAGCAGATGGCGACCTCACTTAGATCCCCACCTCTCCCCAGAACAGTCCATGTATGAGCAATAACAAAGAATTTGGCGAGACACAGGTGGCTCCTGGCTCTGGCCACACTGGCCTCACCCTCCTCAGCCTGGGTGTCCGGGACCTGGCCATCCCCTCCCAGGAGAGCCTCCAGTAGGCCCGTTACATTCCTCCCCAGTGCACTACAACCCGCCCCAAGTTCCAACTCCTGCCTGGCATTTCCGTGAGTTGGCATGGGCTTGTTCAGAGTCTGCTGCCATTTCGAGAAGGTAGAGAACACTTTGCTACTCCCAGGACCTGAGCTGGACCTTCCCCTGAAGGGAGGGGGCTTCATGTCCACCCCTCTTCCCTCGCTGGTTTCCTCAATTTGTTTTTGAATCCTTGTCTCAGGGTTTGCCTCTGGAAGAGCCCAAACTAAAAGTCTCTCTCGTGAGCTGGTTATCTGCAGGACCAAGCAACGGAAGTTGTCTTCTCTTGGTCTAGATCCATGAGTCAGCATCCTCTACCAGGCCTCCAAAGGAGGCTGCCAGGCCCCACGCGGGTAGCAGCAAAACAGTGCCCAGTTCTGAGGGAGGGCGGTCAGAGAACTGTAGGTTAGTAACATGCAGTAGGGGCTTACTGTGTGACAGCTCATTTACGCTCATCACAGCTCTGCGGACAGGGCTGCCATGTGCAGTCGGCCAGGTTGTGCACGGCACGAGGGCATCTGACCAAGAGGGCAGCTTGCATCATTCCCACCAAGTGCAGGTCTGTTTCCCCTGAGGTGGGGACAAGAGAGCCCTAGGGGAGGGTGGTCGTCTCCCCTCAGCTGACCAGGGTTCTGGGGACCTGAGCCTGTCGCAGGAGCATGAGGCTGTAGCTAGGAACAAAGAGCCTGAGATTCTGCGGCTTGGCGATCATTGAGCCTTGGTCTCCTTACCAGTTAAATGAAATCAGCGTGGCCTCACTGGCTAGGATTAAGCCAGATATTGAGGGTTTCAGATGGAAAAAGGGTGTTTTGTTTTCTAGTGCCTCAAATCATGCCTAGATGTGCCTAAGTCAATGCTCAATAAATATCAGTCACCTGCTTAATACAACTATTATTTTCTGGGTCTGTCACTGGAGACCCCCCGATGCCCTCACCTTCTACTGCCAGGAGCCAGTCCTTTCCAGAGGCTCCCGCCTGCCTTCTCAGACGCGGAACAGCGGAGCCCAAATACCAGGGCGCTCCCGGCTAATGACTCAGCCTCCATAACGAGTCCAAACATCTGGCTGACAAAGGGCACGACTCGCTCCCGAAGCGGCTCCTTCTGCACAAATATGTTCTTAATATTCAATTAGTATTTATCCACCACGAACAACAATTACGCCATTGACTCTCAATGAAGTGCCTGGTTAATTAATTAACGCAGTGTTTAACATACTGGCAGTATTTCTCTGCGAGCGCCACGGTTAAAATAGCACAGTGACACCAGGATGAGCCGGGGGCTGGCGGGGGCGCCCCGGGTTTCCCGGGCTCCAGATGTGAGTCTGGGGCTGAGCATGTGCCGCAGAGCCATTCCCTGGGGCTGGAAAACACACGGAGGTTTTAAGCGAGCGAAGAGTCTCAGCACTGCGGCAGCCTGCTTCCGCCTGGGTAGAGAGGCTGCGTCGGATGATCATCGAGGCTCCTTGGAATCCTTTGCATGGATTCTGTAAGTGACATTCACATGGAGCTCCCCCAACGACCCCCCCCCCAGCCAAGTAAGTGGCAGCTCCCAAGGGCCGCGCACCGCGACCCCCGCGGAGCAGGAGCAGCCTCTGCCACGCAGCCTCAGAGGGCCACTAGGAGCGTCACGTGAGTGCCTGGCTCACGAGAAACACCCCAAAATGGTGCTGTTACTACCGGCTGTGTCACTCTAGGCTCTGCGGACACCAAGAGTGATGGTTTGAACCTGTATGGGCCCCAGAAGACCATGTTGTTAAAGCTCGTCTGTCCCTGTGGATGTAGACCTATTGTGCGTGGGACCTTTTGATTAGGTTATTTCAATTGAGATGTGACCCGCCTCATTCCGGTGAGTCCTGATCCCCTTGCTAGAGTCCTATATGAGAGAAAAAAAGACACAGAAGCTAAGACAGAAAAAAGCCCCAAACAGAGAAGCTCAGAGAGAAAAGCAGGAGAAACCAGGAGAGGACACAATGAAAACCCACAGAAACAGAGAAGAAGCCACTGAAGCTAGAAGCTGGAAGCATCGAAACCCAGACGAGGAGAGACCAGCTGACATCCCCATGTGCCAGGCCATGTAACAAAAGAGCCCAAGATGGCTAGTAAATGGTCTTTGAGGAGAAAGCATCACCTGTTGATGCCTTGATTTGGACATTTTCACGGCCTCAGAACTGTAAACTTGTAAGTGAATAAATCTCCTTTATACTAGCCAACCCATTCCTGGTGTATTGCATTTTGTCAGCTTCAGCAAACCAAAACACCAAGATTCATAAGATACACTCTTTTTGAGAGGAGGGAGACATGTAGCCCACCTAGATAATTCAGAAGATGCCCCGTCCAGGTGTGTACAAGATGTCATGAGATGGGCAGGAGGAAGTAGAGGCTTGGAGAAGATGTGGGGTGGGGGTGGGGGTCTTAAGGAGCAGTGCCAGCTGACCCAGTGGAGAGGGGGTTCCAGGCCTGCCTTCGTGGGGGCACAGTGAGAAATCCAAGGTGGACCCAGGTATTGGGCACGCTCACGCCGTGAGGACATCAGAGCCCTCTCCAGGCTGGGGAGTTTGGGCTTTCTCCCAGGGGCAATGGGAAGCCTCTGGAGGGTTCTGCACCATGAAATGAGTAACATTATCTTACCCGCATTTCGTAATGTCCTGCAATGGGCTGGCCCTCCGCATCGCTTCCCATCACCCTCAGGCATTCCTACCGGCACCACAATGCCTGGCAAGTTAAACACACATTTCCAGGCTCCTTTGAAGCTGGGTTGGAGATATGAGTTAAGTTCTGCCAGGTGGAAGCAGTTGCCCATGATTTGGAAGGCACCATGAAGTGGGTGCCATCTTCCTCTAGCCTCATCTATTTCTTGCAGGCCGGCAAAGGGAGAAGAGGTTGAGGTGTTTTATAGCTGTGCTCCATCGTCCTGGAGGTTGAGAGGCCATGGCAGTGGAGAGTGGCATCCTTGTCCCAGCTTCCTGACCCTGTGCCTCAGCTATAGGCTGCAAGATGGGTTCTTGCATTTAGTGGCTCTAATGGTGGCCTTGGGAGTGCCCACCTTTGTGATTGGAGCAAGGGCAACAGCTGCCTGGTGGCCAGTTCTGCAGAGCTGAGGGCATCCCTTTTGCAGGCATAGCCTAGAGCTGGCTCCTCCAGCCCTTTTTAAGGATTCTGTAGGCACCTTAATTGTATAACATTGGGAGACCCGTTTGGAGGCTGCAGGAGTGGACTAGGCAAAAGCTGGCTGAAGGCCTGAGCCAGGGCAGCGGCAGTGTGGGCTGCAGATTTGGGAATGGGCATGAAAGACAATCCTGAGGAGGAGCCCCCTAGGCTCGGTGATCTATTGGGGTGGGGGAACTTTAAACACTGACCCAGAATCCCCTGACCTGGGTGGAAGAGGAAGCACACCATTGATGAGGACAGGAAACAAAGGAGGAAGAGCAGGAGCGAGGGGGAAGGTGAGGAGCTCCCGTTGGCTTGTTGCTTGGAGGATCTTGGGGGACATTCAGGTGGAGGCACCCGTACTAGCTGCCCTGCACCATCTTCTCATCACCTAAGGCCAGGTGACTACACACAGCTGACAGGGAATTTTACTCGCTGTCTTGATTTCCTAAAGGATGACTGATAAATTTAGCTCCTTGGTGGGCTTCTGAGATCATTGTCTGTACAAGGCAGGGGCAGAAGCCAGATTGTGAGGGGTTGAGGAGTGGGTGGAAGTTGAGTAAAGGTAGAGAAGGTGAATGTAGACTGTACCTTCAAGACGGATGGAGGGGAAGCAGGAGGGGAAGGGAAGAGAGAGCAGGAATCAGAGGGAGGTAGAGGAAAGGCAGGTGGGACCCTAGGGAAATGAGAGCAAGCTTATAGACTCGTCTGAGAGGGTGGGGTTAGACTGAAGGGCTGAATCCCGTCCCCTCCCCTCCTTACCTGCTGCCCCATCTCTGCTCAGGCCATGTCTGTCCTGGCCTGCTACTTTCTGTCTCTCTTCTCCAATGCATCCTTCAGTTGAGTCAGAGTGAGCACCTCAAGCCTTCCACCCCTCATCCTCCACCCCTCCCTTACTCCAAATCCTTCAGTGACTCCCTGTTGCCCCAAAACAGAGCCCCAGACTCCCCCATGTTGCCAGGCAAAGCCCTTCCTAATCTCTCCCCAGGCTGCTTTCCAACCATTTGCCTTGCTCTTTGCTGAACAGAACCTGCTGCTACAGCCAAATCACTCTAATTTCATTTCCCCCAAATATGCTATAGTCACTCATGCCTGAGAAAAAACTGTTCTTGACTCTGTTAAACATTTGTTTGAGTTCCACTACGGTTCTAAAAATTCTCCTTTGTTGGGAAGCAAAAGGGTTTGACCCTTTGAGAAGCAGGACTGTGACACACTGTTGGTTGTCCACCCAACAGACATGACCATTCTTTGGGCCATTTGGTCCAGGTGTGAGGCCTCAGCAAAGGAGGCTAATCCCCCAGGGCAATACACGCTTGTCAAAGCCAATCGTGGCATTGATCCCTTTTGCCAGTGATTGTTTTAAAGGCGGGCGTGTGACCCAGTTTTGGCCAGTAAGTCATAGAGAAGTCTGCTGGGAGGATTCTGGTAACCATTTTACTCCCTGATGAAAAGAGAGGAATATGCCAGGTGAGGATCCCTCCCTTCCTGATTTTGGATACTGCGGCGTGAGTACGTGATATGGCAGCCATCTTGTGACCATGAGGGGAAACGTGGCTGACACACCAAGAAGAGCAGAGTGGAGAGAGAAGCAGAAATGCGCTCCTAGATAATGTGCTGTGTCACTGGACCTACTCTGGATCTGCCCATTCTCGTAAGTGAGCTTGTGATCTTAAGTCAATTTAGCTTCTCAATCTGTAAAACGAATAACAATAATAATAGTACCTACCTCACCGGGTTCTATAAGGATAAATTATAAATTACATAAAGTTTATAAATTATAGGTTTATAAATTATGTGTAAAGCCCTTAGAAATATTCCTGGCACATACACCTGACAATATTGTGATAAATGAATATAAGTGATAAAAACTCCTATTGGCTAAGCCACTTTGAGTTGGCTCTTCTGTTACTGGCCACCAAAAGCATCCTGCTGCTACTCAGGTGGTAAAGACGGAGCTCGTTCAGCAGAAGGCGAGGGCCAAAAAAACTGGCCTAGAGGAGCCTGAGTCAGGGAGGGGCCAGGTGTGGAGACCTTAGAGGAAATGGAGACTGTGGGGGGGGGCAGTGTGGTGAGTGAGCCTTTGGCAGACCCACAGTGGCGATGGCTGGTGTCAAAATGGTCCGGACAGTTGAGGGGGACGCCTGCCCCTCATCTCTAGCAGCTGTCTCCCAGCACACCAGTCTTTTCTTTCTTTTTTTTGTGCATGGGCAGGCATCAGGAATCAAACCCGGGTCTCCGGCACAGCAGGCAAGAACTCTGCCACTGCGCCACCGTGGCCCGCCTGCAGCACACAGTCTTGACTCAAAAGGGCCAAACTGATACCTGCGCAGAGGCTTTTTCTTCTTTTTTGAATTGAGAAATCTTCACACACATACTTTCTATACATGGTGCACAATCAATGGCTCACCATATCATAACATAGTTGTGTGCTCATCACCATAATCAGTTTTTAGAACGTTTACATCACTCCAGAAAAAGAAATAAAAAGAAAAAAGAAGACACTCATACATCCCATACCCCTTACCCCTCCCTCTCATTGACCACTAGTGTTTCCATCTACCCAATTTATTTAACCCTTTGTTGCCCCTATTATTTATTTGTTTATTTTCATCCATGTTGTTTACTCATCTGTCCATGCCCTGGATAGAAGGAGCATCAGACACAAGGTTCTCATAATCACACAGTCACATGGTAAATGTTGTATCTTTATGTTGTCTCCAAGAACCAAGGCTACTGAACACAGCTCAGCGGTCTCAGGCACTTCCCTGCAGAGGTGTTTTAGCGCTGGATTAGGAGTCAGGCAAGCTGACCTTTCAGGTTCCCTTGTTTGGCAGGGAAATGAGTCTCCATGTGCCTCAATCTCAACTTCCAAACCACTTCAGACCCATTTCCCTAACTAGGCATGCCCTCCTCTAGTAGTGCTTTGAAGATCCTTGTCTTTCCCCTTGGGAAAAACTCACCTCCTCCAGGAAATTGACCTTGATTGGTGAAACCCTATTGGATGGTGTCTTTCTTTTCTTCTTTACAAATGCACCGAAGCATTTGCATCATTAATATCCTCCCAGACAGATGAGTAAAAAATATGGGTAAAAAATAAATAAATAATAAGGAGGATAAGGAGTAAAATAAATTGTGTAGATTGAAATACTAGTGGTCAATGAGAGGGAGGGGTAAAGGGTATGGTATGTGTTCTGGTTTGCTAGCTGCCGGGATGCAACAAACCAGAGATGGATTGGCTTTTAATAAAACGGGATTTATTTTGTTAGTTTTTCAGAGGAAAGGCAGCTAACTTTCAACTGAGATTCTTTCTTATGTGGGAAGGCACAGGGTGGTCTCTGCTGGCCTTCTCTCCAGGCCTCTGAATTCCAACAACTTTCCCTGGGGTGATTTCTTTCTGTACCTCCAAAGGCCTGGACTGAGCTATAAGTGCTGAGATAAGGAATGCTGAGCTGCTTGAACTGTGCTACGTTGCACTGTCTCATTTAAGCACCAGCCAATGAAGTCAAACGTCATTCATTGCAGCAGGCATGCCTCCTAGCCGACTGCAGATGTAATTAGCAACAGATGAGGTTCACGTACCATTGGCTCATGTCCACAGCAACAGAATTAGGTTCCTTTGCCTGGCCAAGTTGACAACTGAATCTAACTACCACAGTATGTATGAGTGTTTCTTTTTTCTTTTTATTTCTTTTTCTGGAGTGACGTGAATGTTCTAAAAATGATCACGGTGATGAATATACAACTATGTGATACTATTGTGAGCCATTGATTGTACACCATGTATGGACTGTATGTGTGAACATTTGTTAATAAAAATATTAAAATATATATATATATGTTATATATATCCTCCCGGAGTCCTATTCTGAAGTCTGCACCCACCCGAGTATGCATGTGTCCTGTCTCTTCCACCATTTCTTCAGACTGGGAGCTCCCTCCTCAGACAAGTACCTTCCTGAACACAGAGGCTGCCTCTTCCAACAGGCTGGACCTTCCCAAGGACAAGACTGTGTCTCCCCCATTGGGGTTCCCTGAGGACAGAGCCACAGTATTTCTGTGCCTTGATGAATTTCCCAGTCCCAGCTAACGAATGTATATTTTTCCCCATGGTACTGCCCAAATCAGATCATGTTAACGTGGCCCCAGCTGATCCAGTTGGGATCTGTCAACATGGCTAAAGCTCTCTAAATAATTTCCCACTTCCCTGGGTCATATGTGGGTCTCTGCAAAATCCCACATCTCCCAGTCTGTTGAAAAGCCTAGAGGGTTCCCATACCCCTTGGGAGTGAAGAGAGGCCTTCCTGCAGCCTCCATCCACCAGCAGAGGTAAGCCTTTTCCTCTTCACCCTCCTGGTCTGGGGCTCAGGGATGCTCAGCCGTCTCCTCAGGGAGAATCTTGCTGCCTCCACCTTTCTGTTCTGTGCACTAATGCGACATGGCCTTCCGAGCTCCCCGTTTTCTGGAATCTGCCTCTATTTTCAGATCTGCTCCTCCCCCACTCCACCCCAATCACAGCTGAGGAAGCAGGTGGTCTACAGACAGTGGCGGGAGTTGTAAGAAGTAAAACCGCAGTACTGTTGGCTGAGTTTTCCATGAGCGTTTCAGCTTCTTCATTCTAGCTGTCGCGAGGCTACGTAGAATCCCAGGCTTTCCTGGACTTTGATTCCTCTGCCTTCCATGGGTCCTGTGAGCCAGACCTTCTGCTCTTCACCAGGTCCAGTTCCAAGGGCTTGAGACCTGGGCTGGTTTAATGCTCCCATGTCGCTGTCTTGAAATTCTTAATAATTTTTCAACAAGGGCCCATGTCCCTCCACACTCAGCACAGCAACTCCTTCCTCCTACAACAGAACCGGGGAAGCTAACAAAAGGGACACCCCCCACCTTGGTTTTTTGATACTTCTTCACACTTCCCTGTCTTCATACTTCTTCACACTTCCCTGTCTACTCACCAGCCCCCTTGATCCCTAGCAGATGGGATATTTTGTACCTCACTCCATATGCCATCAGTCCTCTGCGGACTTCAGCAGCAGCTGTGTACTCAATTCTCCTTAGTGAAGCGTCCCACCTCAGGGCACACCCACTCTTTCTGGGATGGGGTCCTGACACGTGCAAACCTGTAGACTCAGCTGGCTGAAGGAGGGACTGACACCCCCAAGGGCAACCCTTTCCAGCAGAAGGTGGAGGTGGCAGAGGCAGGCACAGCCCTGCTTTTTTGAGGCCCATCCTGAGGCATCATACAGCTTCCTCAGAGGAACCAGCTCAGTAATTTCCCCTCTTAACTGGGGATATTTTTCCTCTTTCTTTCTCATTCCTTCCACTCCCTCATTTGTATTTCCTGGAATCACCTTCCAAATAAGCTTATCTCCATTTAAACTTGGAGTTTAATTTGTACCAGGTGTTGTCTCTGGTTCTGCTTTTGGAAAACCCAAACCAAGATAGTCCATCTTGTTACATAATTCTCCCAACCAGGGTCAGACTTGTCTCCCACCCCATACAGTGTAAGCTTTTCCACTTTCTGGGGAAACCTCTGCACTCCAGACCTTCTCCTGCCTCCATGTTCTTTTATTCTTTCTTTCCAAGATCATTCATTCTTCTTTTTTTAAAAAAAAAAAAAATGGAACGCTTCACGAATTTGCGTGCCATCCTTGTTCAGGGGCCATGCTAATCTTCTCTGTATCATTCCAATTTTAGTATATGTGCTGCCGAAGCGAGCACAATCATTCATTCTTATTTGAACAAGCTGAAGTCTCTCCCATGAGGAGGTAAAAATAAACATACTTCAACCTCACATCCCCTCTAGCATCTGAAACTCGCCTTCCTCCATTTCTCGGGTGCATCTGCCCCACTGGCCACACCCTATACCTTGGAACACACACTCTGCTGGTTTCCCTCCTTCCTCTTGGGTTGTCTCCTCTCAGTCTCCTGTCCCAGGTCCTCTTCCTAGACATGACCACTAAGTGTCAAGCTCTTCAGCAGGGCCCTGGGTCCTCCTGTCCTCTCATGGTTTATTCTCTTCATGGGGATCTTCTCTTGCAGGGAGCTTCAGGGCAGTCACTGTGTGTGTCCAAACAAGATTTCTCCCCCAAGCGTCATACCCTGCCTTTCACCTCCCCTTGTATGCCTTAAAGGCACCACAAAATCAATACGTCCAAAACGTCCCAGAACAGCCTCTACCTACAGATCCTCCTGTGTTCCCCATCTCAGTGAAGGCACCACTCTCCACAGGGGACACCCCACCATAGGGTTATCCTTGACTCCATAGACATTAAAAGTATAATAAGAAAATACTATGACCAACTCTATACACATAATGGTTCAATATTTAAAAATCAATCAATTGGGTGGGCCACAGTGGCTCAGCAGGTAAGAATGCTTGCCTGCCATGCCAGAGGACCGGGGTTCGATTCCCAGTGCCTGCCCATGTAAAAAAAAAAAAAAATCAATCAATTCTCAAGATAGTGATATAGGGAAGTATGGAATTTAGTTCATCCTCCAGAGCAGCTAGTAAATATCCAGGAATTGTATGAAACAACTGTTGTGGGACAATAGTGACCAGACATACATGGTACACCAGTCTGGACTAGGGAGAACAGTTGAGATCCCACACAGAATCATAAGTTTCTTAAGCCAAGGAGTCTGGCACCCTTCCCCCATAGGCATGGCAGGCTAGTTACCCAAGGGGTAAAGAAACAGACTTTACTAGTAGACAGGAGTTAGTTCAACCAAGCTCCAATGCAGAATTAATTAACAAATTTAGATGGCTGAAAACAGGCTTGAAGCACAAAAATCTGGAGTAAGCACTAAAGGAACCCAGAGTTTTTGCCCATCAGAGAGGGGGAGAGGCTGATGGGGAAAAGAAACAACCCACAACAGGCTTTTTGAGTTGGACAGCACAAAATATTGGAAAAAGGCTGGGCCCTCCAAAAAGTGGGCACACAGAGCCTCAGGACACACAGAACCCTGTACCAACTCCAGCCCTTGATTGCAAACCCGGGGAGCTGGGGTCCACCTCTGAAAAGACATTTTTTCCTCTTTCTCTCTTTTTTTAAAGCCATTTAACAGCTCATTAGGTAGAACTTCAAGCATTCTCAGGCTTCAGCACTGCCCCAGGCAAGGGTGGAAGTGAGGCAGGTCTGGAAGACAAAGTAACTAGTCAGGTTAATAGGGACAATTCCCTAAAGGGTTTATCTTCCCCCAAGAAGAGAAGGTTGGGGCTAGTTTAAGTTGTGGCCCTCCTTCAGGGAATTCAGGCTAGAATTCCAGGGGCTGGAAAACAGAAGCAACCTAGGCCCACCTACTACCTCAGCCTCGGTTTCAACCACACCACTGCAGGGAGAGGCTGCTGAGAATTAAAGGCACTGCAACACATTTCGCTGGAGTGAAACTGCAAGCTGATAAGTGCCACATGCTGGGCAGAATAGGAAAAGCACAAGGTCTAGGGGTTTCGTAGGAAAGTCTGACAATCTGCTGGGTCCCACCCTTAGGGAAACTTGATAGTGGTTACACCCTCCTCCTGAGATGTGGGCCTGTCAGGTCTGGAAAATCTGACCAAGGAAAATCATACCTGAGGAGACCCTACTCAAAAAAAGGTTTCATATGAACAGGGCAAGAACCAGAAAAACAAGAGCTGAAAAATTCTAATCGGTTAAACAGACGTTATAGTAGAGATCTGGATAAGTTGAACTGAAGGCAAAGAACAGATAGAGAACAAAGAACAATGAGAAAACACTATGTAAAAGAGTGAAAACAACCTCCAGAATAAACGAATTAAGGAAATTAAATGCCTAGACACCAGCAGAAAATAATGAGTCATACAAGGAAAATCGAAGATATGGCCCAGTCAATAGGAACACATCAACATTTCAAATGACATACAAGAGTTGAAACAACTAATTAAGGATGTTCAAACAGACATGCAAAATCACAACAAAAATCAAATCAATGAGTTGAGGGAAGATATGCCAAAAGAGATGAGGGATATAAAGAAGACATTGAGTAAACATAATGAAGACCTCAAAAGTTTGAAAGAAAAAATGGCAGAACTTATGGGAATAAAAGGTATAATAGAAGAGATGAAAAATACAATAGAGATCTACAACACCAGATTTGAAGAGTTAGGAAAAAAGATTAGTGAACTAAAGGACAAGACATCTGAAATCCTATACATAAAAGAACAGATAAGGAAAAGAATGAAAAAATTTGAGTAGGGTCTCAGAGAATTGAATGACAACATGATTTTGCATGAATATACATGTTATGGGTGTCCCAGAAGGAGAAGGGAAGGAAAAAGGGGCAGAAAGACTAATGGAAGAAAGAATCACTGAAAATTTCCCATCTTTTATGAAAGACATAAAATTACAGCTCCAAGAAGTGCAGTCTAGCCCAAATAGAATAGATCAAAATAGGCCTACTTCAAGACACTTACTAATCAGATCATCAAATGTCAAAGACAAAGAGAATTCTGAAAGCAGCAAGAGAAAAGCAATCCATCACATATAAGGGAAGTTCTCTGAAACTATGTGCAGATTTCTCAGCATGGAGCCAAGAAGGCAGTAGTCTGATATATTTAAAATTCTGAAAGACAAAAACTGCCAGCCAAGAATTTTATGTCCTGCAAAACTATCCTTCAAAAATGAGGGGGAGTTTAAAATATTTTCAGATAAACAGTCACTAAAAGAGTTTGTGACTAAGAGACCAACTCTATAAGAAATACTTAAGGGAGCACTATAGGCAGATAGGAAAAGACAGAAGAGAAAGATCTGGAGAACAATGAAGAAATGAAGAGTATCAGTAAAGGTAAAAAGAGAAAAAATAAGATATAACATATAAAATCCAAAAGACAAAATGGTAGAAGAAAGTACTGACATTACTGTAATGACCTTAAATGTTAATGGATTAAACTCCCCAATCAAAAAACATAGACTGGGAGAACAGATTTAAAAATAGATTCATCTGTATACTGTGTAAAAAAGACTCACTTTAGACCCCAGGACAAAAACAGATTGAAAGTGAAAGATTGAAAAAAGATATTTCATGAAAACAACAACCAGAAAAGAGTGGGAGTAGGTATACTAACATCTGACAAATTAGACTTTAAATGTAAAACAATTAAAAGAGACAAATAAGGACATTATGTATTAATAAAAAGATAATTCATCAAAAAGACATAACAATTATAAATATATATAAACCAACCCAGAGTGCCATAAAATACATGAGGCAAATACTGACAACACTGAAGGGAGAAATAGATACCTTGGCAATAATAGGTGGAGACTTCAATTCACTGCTCTCATCAATGGATAGAGCATCTAGACAGGGGATCAATAAGGTAACAGATATTTTGAATAATATGATAAATGAACTATAATTAGCAGACGTTTACAGAACATTACACCCCACAACAGCAGGAGACACCTTTTTCTCAAGAGCTCATGGATCATTCTCAAGAATACACCATATGGTGGGTCACAAAGGAAGTCTTAATAAATTTTAAAAGATTGAAATTATACAAACCATTTTCTTGTATCATAATGGAATGAAGTTCAAAATCAATAACAGGCAGAAGGCCAGAAAATTCACAAATGTATGGAGGCTAAATGATACATTCTTAAACAACCAGTGGGTCAAGAAAGAAATTACAGAGAAATCAGTAAATATCTTGAGGCAAATGAAAATGAAAACACAGTAAATCAAAACTTATGGGATGCAGCAAAGGCAGTGCTGAAAAGAAAATTTACTGCCTTAAATGCCCATATTAAAAAAGAAGAAAGAATATATGTTATTTTTCACAAAAAAAGGAAAAAAAGTTGATTGTGATGATAATTCAAAAACAGTAACTATAATAAATAGGATGTACACACAGTCCTATATTCAACTCATAGCCAATTAATGGAAGATTTTCTCAGGGAGCACTTGGTTTCGTTTTAGGGGTCCTTCTCTAAATTGTTGTAAAAGTGCTCATATTTGGTGAACGGAGTTTCATGGGTAAAGTATCTTGAGTTCTGTTATCATAACCATATTTTATGAGGTTTTCTTTTCATAACTTCTGTTATTTTCTAAATTTTTTTTTTCCTTTTCTTTCTTGGGCAGACACCAGGAATCGAATCAGGGTCTCTGGCATGGCAGGTGAGAACTCTACCTGCTGAGCCACCGTGGTCCACCCTTAAATTTTTAATGTGATATATTCTAAAAAGTTTTTAAGTCACCCACCTCTTAAGTTTCTTCAGCTTTATTGCATGGCTAAACTCATGAGGTACAGGGCCTGGCCTAGGTAATATTACTGTAGTGAGTATGACCTTTCATAGTTGAAACAATTTATGGAATTTAGGTGAACTTAACTTTGCACATTCAAGTGATTTGGTCACTTAGCATTAAAAATTTCAGTTTCTTTTTCATAAAAATAAATAAATAAAAATAAATAATATGCAGTAATGGATTCTTAGTATTACATATGATGGTAAACTTTGCAAAAATGGTTTCATTTTTCAATATTTTTTCCACTCAGTAATGTTTTGAGATTTTTGTCATGTTGCTAACTATGACTCTAAATCATATATTTAAGATGTCTTATGGTTTCATTGTGTGAACATGCTCCACTGTGTTTCACATGCTGACTGGCTCATCTGGTTGTTTGTAGTTGTCTTTACATTTCCTTTCCTATTCTCCTCTCACCCCAACCCCCAGTGGATTCATTTGTCTTTTTTCTTAATGGTATGGAAAACCTTAAAAATATATCCTGGATATTAATTTCTACCATTGTACATGTAGAAATTGTCACCTGCCACTTTATTTTACAGAAGAGTTTTCATCTTAATATGGTCAATTCATTCACTTTATTGGTTATTATATTCTTATATATTTGTATTTTCTTTAAGAATTCATTTTTTCCCAAGAATATAAAGATAAGCCCCTTACTTTATACAAAAGTTATAAGGTTTTACTGTGTACAATTAGCTTTCTGATGACTATAATTGATTTTTTGTCCATGGTGGGAAGTAAGGATTTAATGATACTCTCTTGACCATATTACTATACAGTTGTTTCAGTACCATTTATTGAATAGTAAGAGAATCCATTCTTCCTCCACTGATTTTTTTTTTACCTTTTTGATTATGAAATATAGAGATAGAGAGAAGTTTACAGATCAAAAACTACAGCTAGCTCAGTAACCTATCACAAAGCAAACACTTGTGTATCCATCACCCAGGCAAGAAATAAGCCAGTCAAAACCCCATTAGCATCCCCTCACCCCCAAAGATAACTACTGTTCTCCAAGATAATCACTTCTTTGGTTTTCTTTTTCGTTTTAATGCTTAAATATGCATCTCTAAACACTATAGTTTAGTTTTTAATTATTTAACTTTTATAAAGGAATCAAAAGTGTATCTTGTGAATTTTTATAGACAGTGTGTTATTTTGATCTTTTATATAAAGTAAAATAAACATGAGGGAAAAAGAAGAAAGAGCAAAAATCGAAGAATTAATTGTTCATCTGGAGTACTAGAGAAAGAACAGCAAACTAACCCCAAAGAAAACAGAAGGAAAGAGGTAATGAAGATTAGAGCAGAAATAAAATGAAAATATGAAAACAACAGAGAAAATCAACAAAAACAGAAGTTGATTCTTTGATAAAATCAATGGACCCTTAGCTTGGCTGACGAAAAGAAAGAGAGAATGCAAGTAAATAAAATCAGAAATGGAGAAGGGGACATAACCACTGACCCTCCAGAAACAAAGGAGGTAATGAGAGGATATGATGAACAACTACATGCTAATAAACTAGACAATATAGATGAAATAAGACAAGTTCCTAGAAAAGCATGAACAACCAACATTGACTCAAGAAGAAATAGACAGCTTCAACAAACCGATCACAAATTAAGAGATTGAATTAGTCGTCAAGAAGCTTCAACAAAAGAAAAGTCCAGAACTAGATGGCTTCACATGTGAATGATACCAAGCATTTAAGAAAGAATTGGTACCAATCCTACTTAAACTCTTCAAAAAAGTTGCAGAGGAAAGAAAGCTACCTAACTCATTCTATGACGCCAACATCACCTTAATGCAAAGTCAGACAAAGATACTACAAGAAAAGAAAATTATAGACCAATCTCTTTACTAAATATAGATGCAAAAATCTTCAATAAAAATACATGAAAATAAAATCCAGCAGTACATTAAAAGAATTATACACCATGACCACGTGGGGTTTATTCCAGGTGTGCAAGGATGGCTCAACATAAGAAAATCAACTGATGTAATACACCATATCAACAAATCAAAGCAGGAAAGCCACATGATCATCTCGATTGTTGCAGAAAAGGCATTTGACAAAATTCAACATCCTTTCTTGATGAAAACACTTCAAAGGATAGGATAGAAGGGAGCTTCTTCAACATGATAAAGGGAATATATGAAAAACCCACAGCTAACATCATCTTCAATGGGAAAAGACTGAAAACTTTCCCTCTAAGATCAGGAAAAAGACAAAGATGTCCACTGTCACCATTGTTATTCAAGATAGAGCAATTAGACAAGAAAAAGAAATACATCAAAATTGGAAAAGAAGAGCTAAACCTCTCAGTATTTGCAGATGACATGATACTATACGTCAAAAATCCCAAAAAATCTACAGCAAAGCTACTAGAGCTAATAAATGTATATAGCAAAGTGGCAGGGTATAAGATCAACACCCCCAAATCAGTAGTGTTTCTATATACTAGTCATGAGCAATCTGAGTAGGAAATCAAGAAAAAAAATCCATTTATCATGCAACCAAAAGAATAAAATATTTAGGAATAAATTTAACTAAGGACACAAAATGCCTATACACAGAAAACTACAAGAAGTTGCTAGAAGAAATCATGGAAGAACTAAATTAATGGAAGGGCATCTATGTTCATGGATTGGAAGACTATAGTTAAGATGTCAAGTCTACCCAAATTGATTTGTAGATTCAACGCAATACCAATTAAAATCCCACAAAACTTATTTTGCAGAAAAAAAAATCCAAATTTATTGAGAAGACAGGGTGCCCTGAATAGCTAAAAATATCTTGAGAAAGAAAAATGAAGTAGGAGGTCTCATACTATCTGACATTAAAGCATACCACAAAGCTAGAGTGGTCAAAACAGCATGGTACTGGCATGAAGATATATATACTGACCAATGGAATCAAATAGAGTGTTCAGAAATAGATCCTTTTATCAATGGACAATTGATCTTTGATAAGGCAGTAAAGCCAACCCACCTGGGACAGTCAGACTCTTCAATAAATGGTATTTGGAGAAATGGATATTCATATGCAAAAGAATGAAAGAGGACCCATATCTCACTCTATACAAAAAGTAACTCAAAATGAATTAGTGGCTTAACCATTAGATTTAAGACTCTAAAACTTTTAGAAGAAAATGCAGGGAAATGTCTTATAAATCTTGTAATAGGAGATGGTTTCCTAGAGGTTACACACAAAACATGAGCCATGAAAAAAAAATAGATAAATGGAACTCCTCAAAATTCTTTTGCATCAAAGAACTTTGTCAAGAAAGTAAAAAGACAGCCTATGCAATGGGAGACAATGTTTGGAAACCACATATCAGATAAGGATTTAGTATCCAGAATATATAAAGAGATTCTACAACTCAACAACAAAAAGACAAACAACCCAATTTTAAAAATGGGCAAAAGACACAAACAGACACGTCTCAGAAGAGGAAATACAATTGGCTAAAAGGCATATGAAAAGATGGTCAACTTCACTGGCTATTAGGGAAATGCAAATCAAAACTACAATGAGATATCATCTGACACCCACTAGAATGGTTATTCTCAAAAAAACAGAAAATGACAAGTGCTGGAGAGGATGTGAAGAAAGAGGCACACTTATCCATTGTTGGTAGGAATGTAGAATGGTGCAGCCACTCTGAAGGCAGTTTGGCGGTTCCTCGGGAAATAAGTACAGAGTGCCATATGATCCAGCAATCACATTACTAGGTATATATTCAGAGAAACTGAAAGCAAGGACACAAACAGACATTTGCACACTGATGTTTATAGCAGCATTAATGACAGTTGCCAAGAGATGGAATTAGCCCAAATGTCCATCAATGGATGAGTGGCTAAACAAGCTGTGGTATACATACAATGGAATATTATGTAGCTGTAAGACAGATTCAAGTCATGAGGCATCCAACAACCTTGAAAACATTATGCTGAGTGAAGTTAAGCAGAAACAAAAGGACAAATAATACATGGTCTCACTAATATAAACTAATATTTAATGAACGAATTTTGAGAGTTAAAATTAAGAACACAGGTTGTATCAGGAGGTAGAAAGAGGACAGAGATTGGACATTTGGTGCTGAAGGAGTGCAGATTGTGCAACAGGACTGATTGTAAAGATCCAGAAATGGATAGCACAATACCATCTGATGGTAGCACAATAGTGTAAGTATACCACAGCTGAATGTGAGTATGATCGAGGGAGAAGGGCTGGAGGCACGCGTGACACTAGAAGGAAAGATGCAGGTTAAAGACCGAGACGGTACAACTTAGCAATGCCTAGAGTGAACAATTACGGTGATTGCATGTACAAATACATGAATGTTTTTGCATAAGGGAGAACAAATGAATGTCAGCATGGCAAGGTTTCGAAAATGGGATGGTATATAGGAAAAAATCATCAATGCAAACTAGGGTTTATAGTTAACAATAACATTGTAATATGCGTCCATTGAATATAACAAAGACATTATGCCAAAACTAAATTCAATAAGGGGGGGTTATGGGCAGGAATAAGGAAATGTTTTCATGTAGATTGTGGTGGTGAAGTCATGGCTATGTGATTATACCAGGAACCATTGATTTATTACTTAGGTTAGATTGTATGATGTGAGAATAAAACTGTTTAAAAATGAACAGAGAGGTACAGGTGCTGGAGAAAATATAGAGAAAGAAATGTACCTTTTCACTGTCGATAGGCAAGCAGAGTGGTGCAGCCCTCTGGAGGGCCGTGCGGTGGCTCCGCTGAGAGCTAGGGATGGGGTTGCCGTATGATCCCGAAATCCCATTGCTCAATATATACCTGGAGGAGCTGAGTGTGGGGACAGGAATGGATATTGGCACACTGGTGTTTTTTATGGCCGCAGTGTTTGTGATTTACAATGGATGGAGGTGGCCTAAGGGTGCATTGACTACGGAATGGAAGAGGGAACTGTGGTGTGTACATACTAGACTACTTAGGAGCTACAAGAAGAAATGTACTTGGGAGGCATGCGACTAGGTGAATGAGCCAACTGTATGTTGAACGAAATGTCAGAAACAAAAAGATAAATATGATCATGCCTCACTCTTATGGACTAACTTTAATATACATACCAAATATATTTGTATATTATACAACTGAAGGTGAGAGCATGGGTTATCAGGTTGAGGCCTATTGTAAAGAGTCCTAGAGTGTAAGCTCTTACAGCAGTCACGTCTTTTCTGGAGTTGTAACAATTATTTCTAAATCCTGAGAGGCTGAGCTAGATCATTCCCTGGAACTTCGGGTATTTGTGTGACACTTGAGACTCAGAGTTGAAGCTCTGAAGCTATGAAAGTCAGCATTACCCCAGACAGCAACTGTTTAAAAAGTTGAAAAAATGATCAAACTTCAGCTACAGATATGAATGATAGAAATATGGTAAATCAGAATACAGGGTAAAGGATGATATGGCCTGTATTATAAAACTTCAACTTCTGTGTGTGATGAAAGGAAGAGATGTTTATTCTGTGCAAAATTTATGTTTTTGGTAGCACATTGTCTAATTTAACATGTGTGATCAGTTTATTAGAACACCACAATTACATGGAATCTTGAATAGGGAGTGAGATCTTATTGGTTTGTCCAGGTTAGTGTGATGCCCTGATACATCCCAGAGTAATTTGAGCACAGAATAAAAAAGGATTTTTAAAATCCCCTTGAGGGACTGGGAAGAAAGGAGGAAATATTAAACTTCCCCATCTGGGGAATTCTTGATACTCTCCCAAACAGTAGGGACAACCAATTAATAGGCTGAGTCCTTGATCTTGGGGGTTGCCCCTATGAAACTTATTCCTGAAAAGGGCAGACTAAGCCTACTTAAAACTAGGCCTAAGAGTCACCCCCAGAGAACCTCTTTTGTTGCTCAGATGTGGCCTCTCTCTCCAAGCCAATTCGGCAGGTAAACTTACTGCCCTCCCCCCTATATAAATCTCCCTGGCAACATGAGACAGAACTCCCAGGATGAGCTGGGACCCAGCATCACGGGATTGAGAAAGCCTTCTTGACCAAAATGGGGAAGAGAGAAATGAGACAAAATGAAATAAAGTTTCAGTGGCTGAGAGATCTCAAACAGAGTTGAGAGGTTATCCTGGAGGTTATTCTTATGAATTATATAAATATCCCTTTTTAGTTTATGGTGTATTGGAGTGGCTGCAGAGAGACTAGCCTGCGAAACCGAAAACTGTTGAGCTGTATTCCAATAGCCTTGATTCTTGAAGACGATTGTATAACTATATAGCTTTTAAGGTGTGATCGAGTGATTGTGAAAATCTTGTGGCTGATGCTCCCTTTAGCCAGGGTATGGACACATGAGTAAGAAACAAGGAAAAAAAAGACGTATAACAAACTAACAGTAATAAAGGCGGTGTGGTGCTGGCAGAGGGGTAGACACATGGATGAATGATACAGAGTAAACATCTAGAAATAGATCCTCACAAATACAGCCAATTGAGGTTTTTACAAAGGAACAAAGGCAATTCAGTGGGTAAAGGAAAATCTTTTCAAAAAATGGTTTTGGAACAATTAGACATCTATGAGCAAGAAAAAAGAACCTCAACCTAAACCTCACACTTTATATAAAAATTAACTCCACGTGGATCACAGACATTAATGTGAAATGTAAAAATACAAAACTTTTGGAAATACACAGAGAAAATCTCCATGCATTAGCCAGGGTTCTCTAAGAAAACAGAACTGACTGGATACATATACCAGAAAATATATTATATAATGATGTTTTCATTAAAATTGTCTCACATGACTGTGGGGATGAGCAAGTTCAAATTCCACAGGGCAGGCTGCAAACTGGGAACTCCGATGGAAGTTTTCAGTGGATTCCCCAGGAGAAGTTAGCTGGCTAGGGTAGAGATGGAAATTCTCTTTTCTGACTGCTGAAATCATCACTTCTCCTTTTAAAGCCTTCAACTGATTGTATGAGACTTCTCTCCTTGTTGAAGGCAATCTCCTCAGTTGATTGTAGATGTAATCAGCCATAGATGCAATCAACTTACTGACAATTTCAGTACACAAAATATACTCACAGTGACAATCAGACCAGCGCTTGCTTGACCAAATACCTGGACACCAAAACCTGGCCAAATTGACACATAAACTTAACACTTACAGTTCATGACCTGGAGTAGACAAAAAGGTTTTTGATACGACATCATCAAAATTTTAAAATTTTGCTCTGTGAAAGGCACTATTAAGCGAATAGAAAGACAAACTCCAGAATGAGGAAAAAGACATTTGCAGACAACATTTATAACAAAGTACTTGTATCTAGAATACATAAAGAACTTTCAAAGCTTATTTAAAAAATAAACAATTTAATGCTTTTAAATGGGCAAAAGACTTAATAGATACTACACAAAGAAGTATCTATGGAAGGGAAATATGCACATGGAAAGATGTTCAATATTATTGGTCATTAGGGAAATTCTAATTAAAACCACAGTGAGAGTGGATGGTGGAAACAGCAGCAGTGGTGCCATGTGAGGCTGCTTGTCCTGTGGTGTGCAGAGGCGATAAGGTGAAGACGACATGGAAGTACAATAAAATATATATCAAAAACACCTTGCAGGCACTAGAGCCCTGAGATTGTCAAAGGATTTCTCACAGCAATGCAAAGCCACAAGTTGACCAAAGCTGAAAAGCTTCAGCTGCTGAATCAAAGGCCTATGACTTCTGCTGAGATCCAGCTGGTGGTAGAAGAGTGAGAGTGGCTCACGGAGGAGCAGATTGAGGGTCTCCTCCACACAGTCACAAGCATTCTGTCTGTGGGGCCAGAAGATAAGCAGAAGAAAAATATTGATGACGTGGCAATGGACGAAGAGGACCCAGCATAGAAGAGCACAACTGGCCAGTGTCTCACGGAGCTGAAAGGCACAGCAGCCATTTCCAGGACCTTCAGTAGGATTGTTTATTTGGATTTACCTATTCTAGTTTGCTTGCTAATGAACAACTGGAATTGTCACATGGTTTCAGTGGTCATGTGTTCTAGTTTGCCAGCTGCCAGAATGCAATATACCAGAAATGGAATGGCTTTTAAAGGGGGGATTTTGATAAGTTTAAACTTTACAGTTCTAAGGCCATGAAAATGTCCCAATTAAAGCAAGGCTATAGAAATATCCAATCTAAGGCATCCAGGGAAAGATACTTTGGTTCAAGGAGGCCAATGACGTTCAGGGTTTCTCTCTCAACTGGAAGGACACATGTACCTGGAAAGGTACATGGCGACATCTGCTAGCTTTCTCCCCAGGCTTCTTGTTTCATGAAGCTCCCCCCCGGGATGTTTTCCTTCTTCATCTCCAAAAGTGTCTGGCTGCGTGGGCTCTCGTAGTTTTCGTCACTCTCTCGTGGATCTGAAGCTTTTTTCAAAATCCTTCCTCTTTTAAAGGATTCCAGTAAACTAATCAAGACCCAGCTGGAATGGGTGGAGGCACATCTCCATGAAAGCTATCTAATCAAAAGTTACCACCCACAGTTGGGTGGGTGACATCTCCATGGGAACAATCAAAAAGCTCCCAGCCAGCAATACTGAATGAAGATTAAAGGACATGGCTTTTCTGGGGTCCACCACAGATTCAAACTGGCACACCCTGTATTCCAACAGGTCTAATTTCATGGATATCTGGGCTCCCCATGGATGCCCAAAGAGCTGGCATGCCCCATTCTGGCTGGGAGCGTATCCACTAGCATGGTGCAGAAATCTCATGGACTGTGTTTAATCTTGGCCACCTTATGTACCACACAGAGTGAGGTTACACTGAGGATTCCTTGCTCAGTGACAGCTACCACAGTTTTAAATGTCCTGCTCCATGGAAGCTTGTTGAACACCC
Organism: Myrmecophaga tridactyla; assembly: GCA_004026745.1. Taxonomy (NCBI): domain Eukaryota; kingdom Metazoa; phylum Chordata; class Mammalia; order Pilosa; family Myrmecophagidae; genus Myrmecophaga; species Myrmecophaga tridactyla. The sequence continues at coordinate 87,071 of PVIY010004991.1, forward strand.
AGTAAGTGCCAGGCTCAGTACTATATGTTTGGGCCATAAAACCAAATCTCCAGGTGAGTGTGGCCTCCAGGATAGGAGCGGTTAATTAATGTCTCCACTGTTACCTCTCTAATCCATTGTATACCCTGCCTGTATTTAATATCCCTAAAATACTTTTTCATTGCATCTTACCCCCAGCTCAAAAACTGAAAGGCTTCCTATAGCGTCAAGAATAAAAATCTAAATAAAAATTCATTCTAGGCCATAAAGAACAAGCAAACAAAACAATAACAAAATAATAATAAAAAAAAAACAATGAGTTACCACTACACTCCAACTAGAATGGCTAAAATAAAAATTAAAAAATCAACTACAGGCAAGGATATCCAGCAACTGGAACTCTAATACATTGATGGGAATGCAAAATGGCTTAGCCACTCTGGAAAAGTGTTTGGAGGTTTCTTAGAAAGTTAAATATACAAACTTATCATGGGACTCAGCAATATCACTCCTGGATATTTACCCTAGAGAAATGAAAACTTATATTCACACAAAAACCTGCACATAAACATTTCTAACAGCTCTATTCATAATCACCAAAACATGGAAACAATCCAAATGTCTTTCAATGAATGCATGGATAAACTGGGGTACATCCATTCCGTGGAATACTATGCAGCAATAAAAAGGAACAAACCACTGCTACACGTAACAAATTGGATGACTCTCAAAGACATTATAATATGCTGAGTGAAAGAAGCCAGTCTGAAAAGGTTATATACTATATGATTCCATTTGTATGACATTCAGCAAAGGCAAGACTATAGCAAGGGAGAACAGATCAGTGATTGCCAGGAATTAGGGGTGGGTGGGAGGGGTGACTGCTGAGGTCAGCATGAGGGAGTTTGGGGACTGATAGAATTGCCCGGTATCCTGATTGTGTGTGATGGTTACAGGAATATATACATGTGTTAAAAGTCACGGCACTCTACACCCCAAAACTGTCCACTTTACTGTATGTTAATTTTTTAACTTTTTAAAATTTTAAGTTGATCATGTTATTTCCCTGCAAAAACCATTTAATGGCTTCCCAAAGGTTCTGGGCAAAGCTAAACTCCTCACCTACAGCTAGTCTCCAGCAACCTTCATTCTGTGTTCCAGGCACATTAACTTCTTTTCCTGTGTTCCATGAGGGGCATCCTCCTACTCCAGGGCCTTTGCTTGTGCTGGATCCGCTTCCCCTGCAGCCACCATTTGCGTGTTGTGGGGAGGGAGTGTGTGAAGAGGTTCTCTCTAACTTGTTTTCCCAGGAGCTGGGGGCGGAGGGCCTTCGCCCACCCCATGTACTGCTCCCCTCCTCAGCTCCAGCTGCCCCTGAACTTTTCATGGTCCCCAAGGACCCGAACCCGGATTCTAATGACACCTCAGACATTCCATCAGAAGTAGTCTTTGAAGACTTGAATTTGTGCATCTCACAATCACCTGGGGGACAAATGCAGGCACAGATCCCCACCCAGAGCACCTGGGGCCGCCCAGCAATTTGCATCTCAACATGACCACAGAGATCTGGGGTGGGGAAGCTCACCCCATTCTCAGCCCAGCACCCCCACTCTTCCTCTCCCCGGGCAGCCTGTGAACGGCCCCCGTGTCTGCTCCAGGAACACAGGGCCGCGCCCTCTCTTTAGAAGCAATCTGGAAACCTTTTCATCTATTCCTTTGTGAGGAAAAAGGAAAACAAGGCTGACTTCTCTTCAGATAACTCGTCCGGGTGCGAGAGTGTACGGGAAATGGCAGGCTTGAGCACAATAGGCAATTTGCAGATTTTCAGTGGGGGGGGCGCTAGTTGGTGTCCCGCCCTTCTCCGAGAAGAGGGGGCGTGGGACCCGGAGGGGCAGGAGGCTGGAGAGGAGAAGTATCCGGGATCTTCGCCTCAGACCCTGGGATGGAGCGTGGCCCGAGTGAAGGGGCACTCCCCCAGCCCCCAGGGCCTCACCCCCTTGTACTGTCCACCGTCTCTCCTCAGCTTTATGGGGCCACTTATTTTCCCTGCAGGATCTCTCCCTCCCTCTGGATTCCCTCCCATTTTACTCTCTAACAGCAATGACAACCCTCCATGGGTGGGTGACATCTCCATGGGAACAATCACCCCCCCACACACACACACCCCCAGATGCACGCACAGGTACCCCTCCTCCAACTCTGGTGGCAGAGCCTTCCCTTCCAGTTCCTTCTAAATCTTCTCACACCAGGTGCACAGCAAGGGAGGGTGCACAAGCAGAGACCCACAGGGGCCGGTGGAGGGTAATGTAAAATTGGAAAATTCCTCCAAGACCGTAGGGGCTGATTGCAGAAGGCCCCTGCAGGTTCCCAGGACAGGGGAGGATGCAATCACTCACCCAACACAGCAGGGGCTCTGCAAGATGGGTATGTGCTGGACAGGAGTGGGCTGCCGAGACGCCCCTGGGCAGGTCTGGGGGCGGGAAAGGGGGGGAAGGTGGGGTGTCGCCGAAGCCCACTGGGAACTGGGACACAGCCCCTCTTCACTCCATGGATTACCTCCCCAGGCAGGCTTTCTCTGGGGACCTCCCAGAGGTATGTCCACTCCCCACTCCCTTCTCCCCAGTAAAGCACAAGACACGCCGTGTGCTTATCTCTGGAGGCAGGACTGCTTGTCCCTCTAAACGGTGGGAATGGCACAGGAAACCAAGCTCTTTGAACACCGAGGATGTGCCGGTTAGTATCCTGTGGCTCTGGGCACATCACCTTATTCAATCTTTACAACAGTCCAGCTTGGTAAATATTATTAAATCTGTTCTGTAGATAAGGTATGTGGTGGTTTAATCATTAGGCTTTCTGACAATGGATGGTACTAGGCAGCCTCAGAGGGTGGTGAGTTCCCCATCACTTCGGATGATGAAGCAGAGGTTGGTGGACCAGCTGTTAGATCTATAGGGAAATTCCTGCATGGCCCCGGGGTCCTTCCCAACTCAGCCTATAGGAGTCTTTGGAAACCAAGAAATGAGCTGGGTTTTGGAAGCCTGGCCCCAGGTGGGGGAATTGTTAATTAAGATGTGTTACTAAGCCCTTGGCTTTCAAACCATGTCTGCAGACCCCTGGGGAACTATGGAAGCATTTCAGAGTTCCACAAATTTTTTACTCAAAATTCATTTTCAAAACCATTTTTATAATTTTTCAAAACAGCATTAAAAATCAGTAAAAGGGGCGGGCCACGGTGGCTCAGCAGGTAAGAACACTTGCCTGCTGTGCCCGAGGACCCAGGTTCAATTCCTGGTGCCTGCCCATGTAAAAAAAAAAAATCAGTATAAGGTGGTGCAACGGTGTCTCGGTGGCAGAATTCTTGCCTGCCATGCCAGAAACCCGGGTTCAGTTCCGGGAGCCTGCCCATGCCAAAAAATAAAAAATAAAAATCAATACAGGCTGGCAATTATGTTATACAACTTTTAACCCATTAGAAATTACCAGAAAGGTTAGGTGAACCTGGGCTAAAGATTCTCCCGTATCTGTATTTAATTGGAGACTATTACCAGAAGGAATAAATGAGAAAGAAAAAGACCAAATGCTTTTACCTTGCAACTAACTTATCCCTATGAATAAGTTACACTGTTCAACTAAAACAAAATGCAGAAGCAAGTTGGAGATTGAGCCTGATGTAGGATGGCAACGGTCACCAATAATCCCTTATTTCTGCTTTATAGTCCATAAAACAGGCTTGTTCTCATCTTATCTAATCTTATTATAATTGTTCCCTCTTATTATAATAAGAATATGAAATACACATGAATATATCAAGTGTATTTGTACAAACAAAATACGACTTTTATCTCCTGCTTTGCACATTGTGAATCTACTTAATTTCATTTGAGAAAGGAGCTCTGCTGCTGCAAATGCCCAGGCGCCACCATGGCAAAGTGACTGAGGCTGCCCTCCCGAGCCCTTTCTCAGTGGGGTGGGTGGGGTGGCATTCGGGCACACAGCCCCTGCCTCTCTGCTCCATGTAAGCCTGGGTACCCCTAGCCCATGGCCAGAAAGCCAGGGCGGAACATGGCCCAAACCTTGTGGGTGCAGAGATACACTACGGTGGCTGGAGGATTCAGACTAGGTCTTTCCTAGGAGAGAGGCCTGGCGCAGAGGCAGCAGCGGTGAGGGAGAGAAAGTTCTGTCACCTACTGAGAAGACTGTATGCAGGTACCTGACACAGCAGAGACCCACTTAAGCAGAAACCCTGCGGGAGCAAAAGACAAAGGTCAGAGAAAAGTACCCAGGGATGAGAGGTCCTCGGCTGGTGTCAGAGGGACCGGCAGACAGGAGCTGGTCTCCATCTGGCGTGGAACAGCATCAGCTCCTGCTCTGAGGGTCTGATAAAGAGGCTCAGGGGTCTGTGGCTTCCCTGAGACCAGAAACACTTTTCCTTCCAGAATGCCCTTCTGGGGTCAGCCAGGCAGAGCTTTAAGGCTGTACATGG